>JACCPH010000012.1:358130-398769 GCA_014183095.1 Harringtonia aguacate
GGGGGGGAGGTACTATCGCCATCACCCCCAGATGATTGTTGATTGGAGCGGCGGCGCCGCCTAGTCTGGGGCTTTTTCCAACGTCCAACGTCCGCAAACAGAAGGAGGGACGTGTTTTTACCAGTTGTTTTTTTGCCCCCCCCCTCTTCGCGTCGTCAGCCACTCTCGCCATGGGCGCAGTTCGCGGCTGGCTCGTGCGGACAAGTACAATACATGATTCGTATTCTGTTTCTTCCTCTTTCTGGGGGCCTCTCGTTCGGCTTCGCCTGCCTCTGCGCTCGCGCGACACGAAACAGACCCCGGTGGACACGTCCGAGATGGGAAAGCCAAATTGCATTAGGGGTCTCCGTAGCCAGCCAACAACTGGCGTGCTGTTGGCTGGCTTGCTGGCTGGCTTACGAACGGATGACCCGACTGCTCGGACACACCGTCTTCCTCGGCATCGCCTTCGTCATGTTAACCTCTCTCTCTCTCTCTCTCTCTCTCCCCTCTCTGCCTCGCCATTTTGGCGTATTTACAGATACTGTGTACCCGCTCAAGGATAATCGTATCCGTACTTTTTTTTTTTTTTTTTTTTAGGAAGGGGACCCAGTGCTCGGGCGGCGGGTTCCCCGATGCTTTTGGGGGCGAGATCGCCACCCCGGGTTTTCATTGTCCTTGTTTTACAGTAGCGTTGGCAGGAGGCGAAAGAAGATGGAGGAGAGAAAAAAAAAGAGAGTCCCGTCCGATCTCTTGTCCCATCTACCTTGTCCTCCCGGCCTTGTCCTTCCGCTTGTCCTCCCTACCCTCCTGTCCTCCTGTCCTCCTGTCTTCCTGTCCTCGGCTCCTTGTCCAACTGGCCTCTGCCTCTTCTGGGTCGCCACCTGCCTTTTGTGTTCTTCGGTCAGTTCGGGCAAGCCGTGCTGCGGCCGTCCCTGTCTCGCTCTCACTTGTGCGTTTGTGCTTCTTCCGGTTTGTGGACCAGTCAATCACGCCAGCAGATCTCTAAACGAGCACCTTACGTTCATTGTTTTGTGAACCAGCCAACCACGCCGGCAGGCCTCTCTGTACGTTCTTTTGGTTCGTAGCCTTCTAAAAGTAGAGAGCGCAAGAAAAGGAAAGAGAAAATGAATAAAAAAGACAAAGCATTGGCAAAGAAAAAAAAACCCACGGCCGCTCCTAGCGGAAGGTTTCTCAAGCTTCCAAGACCTGTCTCCCCCTTTTTCTCCAGCTGCCGTCGTGCAGCAGGTTCCTGCTATGTACCCGAGTCAAAAGAAGGGAAAGGAAGGAAAGGGGGGAGCATATATCAAAATGGAAACGAAACAAAAAGGAGAAAACACCGTCCCGGTCTAATGACAATAAATTCTGCTGTATGTATATATGGCCCCGTGTTGTTGTTGATGATGTTGTCTTGCGTGTCGTCATCGCATGTAAGATATCTTACGATGTGCAAATGCAAATAAAAATGAAGCGCTCCTCTCCTTGCTTTACTCCTTGTTCCCCTTGGTTTCCGGTCATAATCAACGGCGCCTCGTACCGCTGCCGACTCTTATTCGACGTAATTCATAGACTCTTGTACCTCTTGGACGTAGCGGAGAGGGGGGGGAAAGAATGTCATTTCCCCCCCCTCGTCGTCGTCGCCCCTCAGTCGTCCATCTTGGTCGTCTCGTCCTCGCTGATGTGGATGTCTACGGCTTTTTCAGAGTCCGCGCCGTCGTCACCCGCGTCGGGCGCAATCGTGTGCATCATCTGCGACGACTCCTGCTTGCGTGCCCACATCTGCTTCTGGATGTCCTCCATGTTGGCCTGGTTGTCGAGGTCAAGCAGAGGGGGTGGCGCGTGCTGCGACGGCGATGGTGACGCGTCGTCGTCAGCATCGGCCAGGCTCATGTCATCGACATCATCAACACCCTCGACGTGGTTGACCGTTGCCGCATCTTCCAGCTCGTCGACTTCGGCCGTATCGGAGCCTGGCGAGTCGCCCGCCGCGCCGCTGCCGCCGCCTTCTTGGGCCACCGGCCCAAAGCTCCACGACTGCTGCGTCCACGACGTGCCGTTCTGGCGGTTGCCCAGACCCGTCATCCGGTCCTCCATCTCCACGGACAGGCGGATGCTGTTATCGCTGCTGCCAAAGTTCAGCACGTGGGAGTGCACGTCGCCGTCGTCCTCGTCGTCCTCGTCGTCCTCGTCACCGACCGAGTCGACATCCAGGGCCCTACCGCGGACGCCGTCGACGACACGGCTGTCGACGGCCGACGCGATCGCAGGGGACGGGCCGTACAGCGGCAGATAGTCTTTGTCATCGGCCGTGTCCGCGTCCGCATCGGCGTCCGCGTCCACGGCGCCGCTGCCGGCGGCCACAATGGTGCGCGAACCGCCGCCGCTGCCGCTAGCCAAACCAGGACTTGCGCGACGACGGCGACCCGCTTCGGCTCCTGCTCCTGCTCCTTTCAATGCGCTCGACGACCCAGTTAAGGAGGAGCCGTGGTCGAGACGCTGATCTTCCCCCGAGCCCAGCGCATCGGACATGTCTTCATCCGAGGCCTGCGACTCGCGGCTGTACCTCTCGGCAATCTGCTGGAACCGTGGGCCGCCCAGCGGGCGGTCGGAGCGCCGCCGGTAGAACAGCAGATACGCCGACGACGAGACCACACGGCTGGGGTCGTTCACCTTGGACACGGAGGAGTCTGTCTGTCAGAGGCTGAAGAACGGACAAGAACGGACAAGAATGGACAAGGCAGGACGGGGA
This sequence comes from Harringtonia aguacate, assembly GCA_014183095.1. Classification (NCBI taxonomy): domain Eukaryota; kingdom Fungi; phylum Ascomycota; class Sordariomycetes; order Ophiostomatales; family Ophiostomataceae; genus Harringtonia; species Harringtonia aguacate. The sequence goes on from JACCPH010000012.1 coordinate 360,859, forward strand.
AAACTCACCATTGTACTCGTACCACTGGTTGTTGATAAAGTTCTTGGCAAACGCCGTGTAGTGGCCGCCGCCCAGGCCGCCCCAGTGGTCGTCCACGGCGATGAGGTCAAACAGCTCCTGCTTGCCCGTCTGGCGGTCCAGCACGTGCTTGGTGAGGTCCAGGCCCTCGACGGGGAAGTCGACGCGCGTGTCCAGCTTGTCGCGGCGCCAGCCGCTCGAGCTGAACCGCTTGAGGTGCACTGCCAAGATGTCGGGCGTCTTCCACAGGTCAAACTTCTTGCTCGCCCGCCGGTGCTCCTTGCAGCGCGGGCAGTACCACGTGTCGTTTTCCGACAAAATCTCCTCGCGCTCAAACTCGTCGAGGCACTCGTCCAAGGTCAGCCCAACCTTCCTGCGCGACTGCCGATGCCGCCGGTGCTCTTGGAGCTCGGGGTCGTCGAGCACGGGAAGCGGGTCCGCAAAGGTCGGCTCGCCCCGGAATGTATCGCTGGGACCCTCCTTGTTGTACACGGTGTTCCACGCCTCCTGGTTCCAGTCAACCATGATGCCCTCGCCCAGACGGACAAGCGGGCTGCTCTCCGTGGGCGCGGCCGACGCAGCTGACGGCTCCTTGTCCTGACCGTCCTGGCCGTCCTGGCCGTCCTGGCTATCCCGGTCGTCGGCCTGGTCCTGGGGGCTGTCGGCCTGGTCCTGGACCTGGGCGGCGGTGCTGGAGTGCACGTTTGGCTGGAGGTGTCGCGGACGCCGCTTCGTGCCCTTTCTCCCGTAAGTTCTATGATGCGCATTCACCTTCCGGCGCCCGGGACCTACTTTGTTGGCAGTGTGGCTGCGTAACGCAAGCTATTATTCTGTCAGCGGGGGGGTAGGGATGATAAAAGATTTCCATTTTGAAAAAGAAAAAAACATACCTTTGCGGCAGGAAGGGCAGGCTCATCCTCGTCAGACTCCTCGGCCATCCGGGTCACTTCCGTGGTGGCGGCCGCAGGCTCTTCTGTCGACACATTCTCGCGGCTGCTGTCGTTGTCGTTTTCGCTGCCGTTGGTACTCTCCCAGACTCCAGGGCTGTGCATCGACTCGTCGTCGTCAGCCGGGGCATCGGCCGGGGCAGCCGGGGCATCGGCCGGGGCAGCCGGGGCAGGTGGCCGCGGGATGCGGGACCTTAGCGAAGGGTAGTCCTTCTCATCGGTGGTGCCGGACCACTTGATAGGGATGACGTTGGAGCGGTCGTCATAGTAGCTCATCTGGAAGAGGTTTTGCAGCTCCCCGGACAGGAACAGTTTGGGGTTCACCACCCACTTGGGCCGGTGGCGGTTGAACTCGTACAGAACCTTGGACTCGTTCGGCTGCTGGCCCTCCGTGGCCGTGGCCGTGGCCGTGGCCGTAGCTATGCTGCCGACATCGTTCATGGTCACGTCGACCAGGTCGTCTTCACCCTCGACCGACTTGGCAATCACCTTGCTTTCGCCGGCAGAGTCGGCATCAGAGGAGGCGGTCACCGCGAGGTCCGTGTCCGAGCCGCTCTCGTGGCTGGCACTGGCACTGGCACTGGTACTGGTACTGGTACTGGTGCTGGTGCTGGTGCTGGCACTGGCACTGGCACTAGCACTGGCGCTGCTGGCGCTGCCATTGGCCGTCGGCAGCTCCTCTTCGGCCTTGGAAAACTCGGGCCACGTCGAGAAGGACGCGACCTTTTCCAGGATCTTGCGCCGGATGATGTCCTCGTCGCGGGCCTCCTCCGGTGTCAGCACGATAAAGTGCTGCGGGCTGGCCAAGCTGGCCTTGCTCAGCCGGCGGCGGCTGCCGGTCGTCTCGCTGGGCTGGAAGCGGTGGATGACCGGCACTAGCAGCCGCTCGGCCTGGGGGCTGTCCCAGCTGGGTGGGGTCTCCGGGTCCTTGTCGATCTGCAGCATGGAGCGGACCTTTTTGCGCGGCAGCTGGCCCGCGGGCGGGTTGGTGGGCGCAGACTCGACCTCGAACAGCACAATGATGTCGTTGTTGCTGATATCCTCCGAGACGCACACAAAGTCGTCAAAGACCTTGATGATGTTATCGTGCAGCTCTTCGACGCCGACCAGGCGCTCGGACGGCACGCCGACGCGCACGCCGACAAACTCCTTGAGGGCGCGGAAGCTGCTCGTTTTGTCGAGCTCGACGTCCAGACAGACGGGCCGGTCGTTGAGCGGCACAAAGCGCACCGTCTTGGACCAGACGCTCTGGATGGGCAGCGGCAGGGTCAGGTTCGTAAAGGGGTCGAACGTGATGCTGACCTTTTTGCAGACGGGGCAGATGAGGGTGGACTTGTACATGCCAGTGAACAGGTCGGCAATGATGGAGTCGTCGCGGCGCTTGGTAATGTCCCACACCTGCTCGGCCATCTCGCGGATGGCGGCCGGGTTGTTGATCATCTCGTCGGTCGAGTCGGGCTTTTCAATGTACGGCTTCTTCTTGACGCGGCTCAGGTCTTCCTGCAGGCCGTCGAGCAGGAAGCCGAGGAACTCCTGCGAGTCCTGCTGGCCGTAGCCTGAAAAGGTGGGCGCGTAGCGGCCCAGGGTCATCTTGAAGTTGCGCGGCGAGATGGACGACGGGGCGCCGTCCCGGTAGATCTCGTCCAGCAGGAAAGCATAGGCGTTGGCCACGTTACCGCCATGGCCCAGGGGGTTGGAGTGGTTGATTTCGACCTCGTTCTCGTGCACGAGGAAGTACTTGGTCAGCTCCTCGACGCTGCGCAGACACTGCAGCGCCGAGTTCATATAGCACGTGTTGCCCAGGTTGCCGAGGCCGACGCAGCCCGGAACGCGGCCGGACTTCTGCTTGGCTCGGCCGCGCGTGACCGGGCCCTGGTGAACGGGGCTGTTGCGGCCGCTGCTCGCAGCCGTGCCGGCCCGCGTCATGGCAGCGGAGCCGGTGGACGCCGCGCCCAGGCCGTGGCCCGCCCGTGCCGAGGCGGCGCCGGCTTTCTCCTTGCCGGCAGCGTGGCCCGTCTTGGGCCGGTACGTGGAGACCCATTGGTTGAGCTTGACGTTCTCGTCCAGCACAACGGTCTGGTCGACGGTGAGCGAGACAAAGGCCAGCGTGCTGCTTCCGTTGTAGCTCTTGTCGTGGGTGAGGTCCTTGATCTGGGAGAGAAGCTCGCGCTCCGAGCTGTTCTCCAGCTTCATAAAGTCGGTCACCTCGAGCAGCAGACGGGACCACGAGTCCTGGGGGTTGCTCGGAGGGCCACCGCTGCCGCTGGTAGCGCCGAGCTTCGGCGAGTCGGGCGGCGTGGACAGGGACACATGAGCGGACGGATCTGCTGCTGGAGCGGCTGTAGCGGCTGTAGCGGCTGCAGCTGTCGCAGCTCCGGCGCTGCCTCCTCCTGCGGGCAGCTTGCGCGGCACCCGCCACATGCGCACGTGACGGTCCATGGGGATGTGAAGAAGCGTCTTGGCCCGCTTCAGAAAGGCCTGGACGCGGCAGGAGCTGCTGCACATGACAAGCGGCGCTGCCTCGTTGGCGTCGGGCACCTCCTCGCTGTAGGTGACGCCGCCAACGGCCGTCCGCAGGCGGTGCAGCGTCAGCACCGGCGGGTGCAGCTCGAATTGCACATTGGGAATCGTCGTCGCCGACGTGTCGTGCGCCGTGCGGACGATGGGCAGCTGGCCGGCCGCCAGGCCGTACCAGGCGACGAGGAGATCCCAGGCGGCCTTGGGGAACAGCTCAAAGTCCTCGAGGCCGACGCCCGGCTTGAGGCGCACCGCATCGGCACCCGTCACGTCCTTGACGATGCTGTCGACAATGTCGGCATTGTCCACGGGGCCCAGCGTGCCCTGGGGCACCTCCTTGGCCGCCTTGGCCGCGTCACCGCTGCCGAGGGCCTGGGCCTGGGTTAGCCAGCGGCGGGAGACCACGTAAGCTACGGCACCCTCCTCCAGCGGCTGGGTGCTGAACGTGTTTACGAGGCCCTCGATCGTCCGGATCTGCTCCTCGATAGGCGGGTCTGCGCCAGGTGGCTTTGGTTAGCAGGAATATACGTCAGAGCAGCAGTAGCAGCAGTAGCAGCAGCAGCAGCAGCAGCAGCAGCAGCAGCAGTAGCAGCAGTAGCAGCAGCATCAACAGCAGGACAACACCGCAAACGCACTCTCTTTGATCTGGGCCGTCTCCGCATCGTGTGCAGATGGCGTCTGTATCGGTTGGCTGGTCGTCTCTCCGGACGCGGTCAACGGGAGCGTAACCATGTCGACGTCTTCTCTCGCTTCCGCGGCAGCCGTTGTGGTGTGCGGCGCGGCTGCGGGGCTGGCGTCTGCGGGCGTGGTGCCGCTGACGTCGGCAGCATCCGAGGTCGGGTCCATGCTGGAGGCGGGTCGCTTCAGCGGAGAGCTCGATCGGTGCGGTGTCGGCTCCGAGTCTTCGCCCATCAAAAGGGCGCGTCGGGCAACAGGGACGAGCGGAGACAGGCTCCTCGCAAGACGCCGGTGGGGGTGGTGGTGGTTGTTATGGCTATGGCCTTTGTGTGGCTGTGGCAATCGCTGCTGTTGTGTATGCGGGTGCAGCGATGGGGTTGTCAAGGTGGAAGCGCCAGGAGCGGCGGCGGCGGCGGCGGCGGCGGCGGCGGCAGCGGCAGCAGCTGTGCGTCGGCTGGTTCGTCGATGGCCCGAGGAGCGGCTGCGGGTTCCAGTGGCCGCGAAGCGCGGGGTGGCCCTGGTGAGGACGTTGCTGTTGCTGCTGGCGTAGCTGGCAGCGGCTTCGGATGTCGGGGACGAGCTGCTGGACGTGCGTCGCTCGCGGTCGTCTCCTTCGGTGTCGAAGTCGCCCTCCTCCTCCTCGCCGTCGTTCACGCCGTCGTACCCGCGGTAGTATGTGGGAGTGGGTGGGCCTGAGGACGCAGTGGTCGACACGGCCGAGAACGAGAAGCTGGGGTGGATGTCGCTGCTGTTGTCGTTGTTGTTATCGTCCTCCTCAGCCTCGTCCTCCTCGTTATCGTCCTCCTCGTCCGCCTCCTCCTCCTCGTCTTCGGGATCCGCCGCAGCGCCGGTCTCGTCGCTGTTGTCGTCAACGTCAATGTCCTCTAGCGCCTCCTCGGTCGACGGCAGGATGTTGTGCTGCAGGAGGTCGTGGCCTGTGGGTGACCGGCGGTCAAGGGGAGCGGAGCGTGGCACCGGTAGTGTGGAGTGTGTGTGGACGCGTGGGCGTGTCGGCTCGTGGTGCTGTTGCGGCTGGCACGGCTGCAAGAGGACGTTGTCGTCGCCTTTTTTGGACAGACGCGAAATCTTGCGTTTCTTTAGGGAAGACGTGGTGAAGGTGAGCCGCCCACGCAGCTCGAAGCAGACTGAGGGAACGGTGACTGGTGGGGGTGCCGGTGGTAGTCGCGACGGCCGTTGTCAAAAAGTGCACTCGCAGCCGTTGTCAAAAAGTACTCGCAACCGTTGTCAAGGCGGTGATGGGGTATTCGGAAAGGGAGAGGCCGCGTTTCTGGTTGGCCCTGCCAGATGTGCAATTTGGTGCTTTTTTTGGCTCTTGCCTGGCGTGTGTGTACTCTGTAGTATTTTGGTCGTGGGTGCCTTCCCTCCCTTTCTTCGCTAACTGGTGATCCCCCGAGACGAACACGGTCCACCCTCTGGAACGAATCGGGGCACAGCAAAAAGAAAGAAAAAAAAAGAGAAAAAAAAAAGAAGAAAAAATTTCAACTGCCAAGGACCGCAGGCAGCGCACGATGCAAATGGGCAAAAAAAAAAGATGCAAGAGAAAAATTAAAATAAGAACGGTAATACTACAAACTCCCTTTGGCTAAAGTTGTCCGGCCCAGAAAAAAATTTGTGAACGCCTGCAGGGCAGGAAAAAGACCGGAACGGGTTGACTAAGGAAAGGTGCCCTGCCCTGTACGATTACGTCGTTTGCCTTCAGAAAGGCGGTCACACGCTCTGTGCCGCCGGGAACCGCTGCCACGCCCCTTGTCTGGGTCATGAACGGGGATCGGCAATCAGATATCCGTAGCAATACCTCGCTGTCACTGTCCTGTTGCCGTCTTCGTCTCTGCCGTCGTCTTCGTTTCACTCCTGGCTTGTGCGTCTGATTAATCCCTGAAAACTGAGAAGCGCCGGAGGGCATCTAGGGGGGGGGGGCATCTTGGGATAGGGAGAAAGTGGAGCCCCACAGTGGAGTGGGGTTCAGTCCGCGGTCGTATTTGGCGGCAGCGCTTGCTTGCCTTCCACTGACAGGCTCTGTATCTTTCAAAGAACGGATGCAAACCCCCCCCCCTGTCCGCGGGGTGGTTGACCTGCTGTCAACCCCTCAGATGCGCCGGCAGAATTCTGCCCATGAGCGGTGTATTGTACAATTGGTACAAAGAATAATAGCACCCGTAAGGTACTCGTATGTATCTTACTTGCAGTCTTGCCGCCACCGCGATCCGCGCCTTCCTTCGCGCCCTTCCTTCGTATTCGTGTCTCACGGCTGCCTTGCTTTTCGCCTCTCAGAAACTGAACAGGAAATTGTCATCGAAAATCTATCTAGTCGTAATGTCTTCGCGCCCGAATGACTCGCGTCTTCTCTTAAGCCCGGTTCTTCCTGTCTTCCCGATTCTCTTGCCCGGTTCCGTTCCCGTCGTGTCTGCCGTCCCATGCTAGCCTTCCCACGACTCACTCGCAACCCTCGTGTCTAAATGCCTGTCTGATGCTATTCTTGTCCTCATACAAACTTGTCACAGTCTGTGTGCAGACACCCCTCAAGAGGTGACGCACGACCATCAGACCATAATAAACAAAAAAAAACACAAAACACAGCATACAAAATGGACGTTTTCTTTTTTTGAAGAAAAAAAAGTGAGCTGAAATTAATGTGTGATCAAACACCAGTATTCCAGGACGTCATCAAAGCTTCGGATCCACGTCCAAAAACTCGCTGATATCCGTCGCTGGCCTGGCCCCAGCCGTGAGGGACAGTGTCGACCTGAAGTCGCGAATGTTATGGATGCGGACGGGCGTCGTGCCGTTTGCCGCACGCCGGGGTGTCAACTCGCTTCTCTCCGTCTCGCCGACACCGTTTGTTGTCCTGTGGTAGTTGGACAGCGATTTCCACGCGTCCATAGCAGAGTCGATCTTATCGGCTGCCACCTTCAGGTCGTCGGCGAGATGTCCTCTCAGGCTCTCAATCTCGTCAGCCTCGTCGAGTTGAGTGGAACCCAGCCGTGCCTGCAGATCTGCCTCGGCCTTTGCTGACGTCTCCGTGTCCAGACCGAGCGTCTTGACCAGTTCAGAAATCTGCTTGGTCGTGACATCGCTCTTAGCTTGTGCCACGAGATACACGGTCAATTTCGCCCGCTTCGGCGACTTGGGGTGGATGTAGTGGTTGTAGAACTCGATCATCTCCGCCTTGGTGAGCAGCTTGATGGCTGCTGCATCTTTTTGCGCTGGAACAATGTTAGTCTGAAGGTCTTTGCATTGCCCGCGCGTGGTGGCCCTTCTTACCAAATTCAAAGTCGTAGAACTCGTTGTGGATCTGCACCCAGTGTCGCGTCGTTTCCTGGTAGAGATTTTTGGGCTTTTCGAGACGCTTGACAATGAGACTGCGTTTGTGCCCTTCAAAGGCCTCGTCGGTCATCTCAGCCAGCGTGTCTGCGTATTCGGTCAAGAAGACATCCACACGCTCTTCCAGGAATTCGGGGACCTTCTCGCTCTGCACAAGGAAGCGGAATCCCATGTTCGTGGTGCTCGATCGCACGCCACTGAACACAACGTAACCAAGCTGCTGCTTGGTGCGAAGCTGGTCCCAGGCCGGCTCCTGGGTCAGCTGGTCCAGAAGCAGAGTGAGTGCTCTGGTCTTCCGGTTTGACCGGCTGCCAATGTGCAGGAGATACTCGAGTGCATGGTTGACGTTTTCGGGATCCTCAAGCGTCTTTTCAAACACGTAGTTGCATCCTGGTGGCAGCACAACCTCGCGCAGCACGGGCCACTGAGATTGCGGCAGCGCACGGGGACGAAGTGTCGATTCGATCATGTCGGTCAGTCTCAGCGCGTCTTCCTTGTATAGATTTCCATGCACGTGGATCTCCATGTGCAGCTGGCTGAGCAGATCCTTGGCAAATCGCCGCACCGACTCCGCCGTGATGGCAGGGAGTGCCCCAGCCATCTCCTCCACCGTATATGAAGATGGCAAGGTGAGCCAGGACATGTAGTCAGCCAGCAGGTAGTATGGCTGTTGAAAGGCGTAGTTGCGAAGGGCCCTGGCAAGCCGCTCCTTTACAATCTCGAAGCGGTCGTCCTTAACGTCGAGGTCCCGCATCGTAATTAGAACTTGCTCGAGCAGGACAGGCAGCTTGTCATTGTACCCCGATACTTCAACCACGACGCAGTGCATCTCTCCGGTGACGTTGTATAGAAGGCCGGCAAGGTCGGCATCGTACGAGTACTCTTCCAGGGCGTCACGTACTAGTTCGGTATAGAGGCTTGTCTTCACGAAGCTCTCAGCCACGGCTGCGATGATGGGGTTCCTGAAGCTCAAGGTCAGTGTGCCCTTAGGCACCCAGAACGTGTCGTCCTTCTTGAACCATGTCCGTGTCAATTCATCGTTGCGGATGATGCGCGGTGCCGGGGCCGTCTCCTTGACCTCCTTCTTCTCCACTTCCAGCTTTGTCGGCACAAACTGGTTACGATGCGGCAGATGGAGCTTCGCAATGCGATCCTTCTTTGACACAGAAAAAGCCTCGCGAATTTCGGCCATGAAATCGCTGGGAATTTCCTCAACCTTGTACTCAGTCCCATACCATTTCTCCCTTTGGTCCCAGTCTCCGGGGAAATTGCGGGAGGTCAGTGTGAGACGGAAATTGTCAGGCCGCAGGCAGGAAATCGTCTTCTGGATGAGCTCGGGCTCAAACTCGTGAAGGCAATTCAGTCCACTCAGAAGCCACTCCCGTGGTAGCGGGCGCTGCATGAGCGAGCTCGTTTTGCTTGTGAACCGGCTGGCGGGTGTCTTCTGCTTGAACTTGAAGTCCACATCGGCCATCCCCTTTTGCTCTTCAAAGATCCATTCCATGGGTGGATTCTCGCGAAGCATCGAGACGTACTGAAAGAAGACCTTGACGACCTCTCGGTAGTTTTTCAAGCCCTGGTCATTTCACGGTTAGGATGCGACGATGCGGTAAGTGAGAAAGAGAGAGAGAAAAAAGCAAACAGGCGGCAAGCTTACATCTTCGGTCAATCGTATCGTCACCTCAAAGACGCCAGGCGTACCGGCGCATATGGGATACAGTCCTGCCCCAAGGCTGTTGGCCCAGCCCTTGGTCTTGATATAGGACATGATGCTTCCGGGCCCCTCGTGGCCGACCAGATGGCTCACGTATCGGCTCGGCTGAGACGTATAATGCAGCGTCTCGTCGGGGAAAGGAAACCGCAGGCTCAGCTCCCTCGAGTCCATGACGGGCTTCACAAAGGTTTGCAGACCAAGATGTTCTGGGCCGTAGGGCACTGCATCTGGCCACGTATTCGGTGGCAAGTTTTTGTTAGGGATGCCGGAAAACAACTCGGCAACCCAATCCTGCAAGACATCCAGCGGTTCGCGGCCCAGGACGACCAGTTTCATCTGGTTGGCAGAATAGTACGTGTCGTGGAATTCGATGAACTTGTCACGAATGTTGATACCCCGAGCTTCGGGCTGCAGCTTCAGGACTTCGAGATTTCCCGTGGTAAAGTGGCAGAAAGGATGGTCCGGGTTGGAAAGAGACTTTTCCAGCTGGTGGATGCGCCACTGGTCGTTCTGGAGATTCTTCTTGTTTTCCGAATCCACGGCGCGAAGTTCACGATCGACAGTCGAAGCCAGAAAGAGCGGTTCGATAAAGAACTGTGCAAAACGATCCAGTCCGCCATACAAGGGCGAAGGGTTCGCAGCCGACGCCTCCCCATCGTTGTGTGGTTTGCTAGATATGTCAAAGAAGTAGTTGGTCGACGTAGAGGAGGTGTACGCGTTGGAGCTTCCCGAGTTTGACGAGAGGTACTGGTTGTATGCGTTCTCTTCTGGATACTTTTTCGTGCCCATGAACAAGAGCTGCAAGATACGGTTAGACTGCCTTCCACGGGATGCTCTATCCCACCTTCCGATGCCGCAAGGTATAAAGGTAGAGTACGTACATGCTCGACTGCGTGGGCAATGCCCGGCATATCGTCCTCGTCGCTAAAGTTGCCGACGCCTACATCAAGAGATGCGCTGGCCTTGTCCGTTTCGGCATCATGGACAAGCAGAGCCTCTAGCCCGTTGGCAAGTTCGATGACTCGGTAGGACCGGTCGTCCAGAGAGGGCTTGCCAACCGCTTCTGTGATTATTTTCACCGACTGCCGCTCTTCTTGACGCCGCAAGCCATTCGCCATCGCTGGTTCTTCTGGTGCGCCTTGTGTCATTGTTGAATAGGATCTCTGAATATGCCGGAATGCGTCTGGTGGCGATATTCCAAAGTCGAGTGAGGAAGAAAATCTCTGGGCTGGCCTATTTGAATCTGGGCATAAACGAGGCGAAGAAAAGAGCGAGGCAGACTGGGGCGACCGTGTTAGTTCGGTGCGCTGCCGCCGACAATTAGGGGTTGGAACAGGTGTGAACGGGAGAGGAGCAGGTGGGAAGCGCCAAAGATAATAAACAGGAAGGCGAGAGAAAAGAGTGGTGAAAAGAGTGGTCGAGAAGCGCTGCGTTTGCAAAGCGTCCTCCCGCGTCGCTCTGTGATGGGTGGAGCTACAGGCCAGGGAACTAAAAGAAAGATGGCGGCGGGTCCCACAGGAGGGATTCTTAGAAACCGAGTGGGCAGGATAGCCTGAAAGGCAGCAGTAGTGTCTGTGCGAATGGGACTGTGGGGATGCAACGATGCTGCTCGACGGTGATTCGAGGTCGAGGAAATCAGACCGTGCAGGAGAGCTTGTATTCAGAGCGATGGGCGCAGTCGGCCTCGGGAAGTGATGAGAAACAGGGGTTGTTTTTCTGACCGGTAATATGGTAAAGGGCGGATAATATGCCCTGCTAATGTGCCTGCTGCTGGCAACGGAATTCCAGAGAAGTCTGCAGGTGTTGAGGGTGGAAAGTTGCCGCAGTTGTGGCCTTGGGAACGATCGAGACAGTATCATCAGCCCGACTGATGGGCCTTACCGGTCTTTTATGCTCTGCTGAAGCGCAGCTTAACGTCCTTGATATGATAAGAAGGGGAATGTTCTTAACGCTGCAGAGCTGCACCCGACACCCTGTTAATATGGCTGTATCTGGCGAGTGAGATCAGGGGCACGGGGAGCTTCTCCTTTCGAATGGCATTTGTGTACCTGTGCTCCGTAGATCACTGGCAATGTGTCTGGATGCAACCTACATGGTAGACGGAGGTGACCAGGGAGGCGGCTCGGCTCAAAGGGTTGAGCAGCACAAGCCCCTGTCAAAACCGATTCGGGAAGTCCTCGTCTGAGAGTGCGTGTGCCCCGTACAGCGGTAGGTTTATGTAACGGCCTGAGAACAGACGACGTCGGGACAGCAAAGGAAAGGTCTGCCCCAGAGCCACGGTGTCGGGCGAGAGCGATCCAGGGATGGCGGAAATGAAAGAGTCCCTCGAACTTGGCGTTCTGCAACGGTGTCAGGATCAACGGCAACGTATATCAGGGATCGACAGACGCAAAGTGAGCTGGAAGGATGCGAAGTTGCGTAGGAATTACAATGAAATAACAGCACAAAAAGCACCATCAAGGATATTGTTTTGTTTTGGTTTGGTTGTTTTCGGTAAGACCGCAAGAAGACTGCTCCGAGGGGCGTGAGGGGAGGGGGGTGTGAGCCGTGAGGAGTGAGCAGGAACAAGGGGGAATACCACGCGGTCAACAATAATAGCGACTAGCTGGTGTGCCACAGGTTATATGATATGGCCTCATTAAGAAACCTCCGAGTATTTACTAAGTGCAGCCGTGAAAAGGGGCAAACCGGGCATGGAGATGAGCTGTGGTGACGGGCGTGGGAGATCAGGGGGGAAGGGGGGGTGGCCGGCTGTTGAGAACGGGCACAGACGACGGACCAAGCGGCCGGCTGTCCTTGTCACCTAGCACGCAATACGCCGTCTCCAGACTGAAACTGCGGGAGCAGAAGGAGGTGGCAGGACTTCCAGAGCATTGCAGCCGATTGTCGGGCATGATGATAAATTTCTAGAAGCGGGTTGGGATGAGTCCCAAAAGGGGGGGTGGATGGAGCTGGTCTGGTCTTGGGAGTAGCTTGATATACCAACCTTGCCTATAGGCCCGGAGAAGGGGAATCAAAGGTGGATCCTGACAGAGGCGGGCGTCCGAGAAAAGAGATGCTGCAGGGAAGAGGGCAGATGGCGAGCAGGAGGGCGGAGGGCGGAGGGCAGACAGCAGGTGAGAGCAAAGTTTGTGTTTGGAAGACGGACAGAGACGTATGATGAAGAGGATGAAGCAGAAGGGAGGACTAGCCAAGAATGTATACGCAAGAAACGCATGCCGCCAGCATAGCATACTAACCCAGAAGCGAGCAAATGTGAAAGTAGTAGAAAAAAAGAGGGCCGGGCTGAGACGGCGGGTGGGATGGCAGGCCAGGGCTGAATGAGGTCAGTGCTGGACAAGGCAGGCAAGAAGGACGATGTCGTCAGGCTGTCCTCGTGTTGTGAGAGCTGTCGTGAGATTAGTATCTTACTTTTCTATGACTGGGCGCTCGTAAAGAAAATAGACAATTGGGCACACAGCCACCAAAGTGCCTTCTGCGTCGGCTGTTGCCTAGGAGCCTAGGAGGGCGTTTTGGGGAAGACGGAAGAATGTGCACTTGTGCACTTGCCAAAACGTCTTGACAGATGGCAAAGGTGGCTTTCTGTAATATCGAAGAGGAAAAGGCGCCTCGCGTCCCAGACTCGGCCAGTCCTACCAGTAGGTTGCTGACCTCTTGGAACGGAGACTGCTTCTGGTAGGTTCTGGCGCGGGATGCAATTGCCGCGGTAGTTGTGTGGGTGACTGGACTTTGGGGGGGGGGGGGGGGGGAGGGAGGCGAGACAGCCAGGGCAAACAAAGGAATTATGGAGTAGGTAAAAGCAATTAGCGGCTCTCCCATGGTGGACTCCCCCCTGTTGTTGTTGCGCTGCCCAGTCAGGCGGGTCGCTGGACCCTGGGGTCCGCCGCAGCGGAAAAGGAGGGTTCTTTGCGGTGGTTGGCTGGTCCTTGGCGCCTGGGGTTCGCGTGGTCGTGTGTGGTCGTGTGTGGATTTGCGTCTCGGGGCATCACAGGCGCATCCCAAGAGAAGGACGCGAATTAGGGCAGCCTCCGGACGGACGTTAAAATTTTATTATGGAATTATTTGCGAAATTATGGTATCGTGTTTGGGCGAGCCCTACTGTCGGATACGGCGGCCTACGAGTGCTGCTCGTTCCTTCCCATTCGCTGTTGAGAACAGAACGCCCGGCTGCCACTGCTGGGCCTCCTTCGCGCCTTCCCCTCCCCCCACTTGAAAGCAGCATGCATCTCTAGCTTATTAACCGTGCAACTTGCCTTTCACCCAGAATGGCAGTCCTGCTCCGCCCTCCGGCCTACTCACACTGAAGCTGCAGCCAGAATTCTCTCGATCGGGATGTCTGCGCGCCCGTTCAGGTCCCCTCCCCCCCCGCCGTTTATAAACTGACCGAACCACACACCGTAAGACAAACCACTAGTGTCACGCAGCTACCTCTTCCAGCCGGCACTCTGACCTGCGATATTTGCACGTCGGCTTGGCAGCTCCACCGGCCTGCAGGTACTCCTGTTTCTTCGTATTCTATTCTGTCTCACAAGCTTGAAGCACTAGCCAAACAGGTACAGGCAAGATGGAAACGAGATTCTGTTTGGCGTTGCAGTCTGCAGACCCGACACGCTGCGAGTCGTGTAAAAAGAGGGTGTGCAGCAGGCACCGCAGACGACAAGGGGTTGGTTATCCAGATTAGTATGCACGTATTTTGTATCGGCGCCTAAGCTTTGCCTACTCCTAAAAAATGTTCCAAAATGCAATCAAAGTAGCAGCACCCCCTCGCCCCCCCCCCCCTATATTCGAGAAACATGGCTATAGAATCTTCAATTCCAGCGCATCATGACCTGCCGGCGTCTCCGTGTCCAGGTGTGTTGTGGAAGCAGTCTCGCTGAGCCCGTGCTGTGCAAAACACGAATAGATGCGGCTTCATTTACAACGCGAGCGGCAAAAACGGCGCAGTGTCCCCATACGTCCACACGCAACGTAAGGTTCCCGCATTTTCTGTCATTCTGCCAGAAGAAGCTAATATCGGGGGTGTGGTTGTGAGATGCGTAAGATTCTTCGTATGCAGCTGTGTCATCGTCGGGGCTGTCCCATTTTGTACGATCACGTATCTTACACACAGTTGTGCATTGTGTAGCACTCTGTATCTGACATCCCATCCGCACAAGAAGCATAAGTTCCATGATATTTCAATCTTGACTCGCTTTATCTGGAATATCCTAGGCCGAGGAAATAGGATGTGAAGCGAGGAACAACGCCCCGAGGCCATGAGCATGGGCGAGCATTAATTTCTTGTCTCACAATAATGCGGCTTGCCTCCAGAAGGTTAGCTGGCATGGAAACAAGGTATGGGGCCTTCTGGAAGGATGACTATAGCGACGAAAGAGGTTGATTGCCATCTGGCTCTCACCGCCGCATGTATTGATGCCCGGCCCCCCCAAGAGACGCCATGCGAAGTAGCGGAGCAATTTTCCACGTCCTGTTATTGCCTGAACATGGCGGTTTCATTTCCTTCTCCCGCAATGGTTCTATGTCGCGGCTTGTACGAGTACCAGCCAGCATAGTATCATGACAAGGAGAGAGCACAGACAGCAGACATACGACGTAGGTTACCAAGACGCCATGACCGTGGCTGTAGCCGTCCCGCTCGGCAAGATACCGTTCAAGAAGATCCACAGCCAGTAATTGTACTGTGGTGTAATTCAGCATCATAGGAGCAACACGGACAACAGACGACTGTGCCGTTCTCGTCTTCTTGTCTGTGGGGGGCTGGTCAAAGGTTTCATGCGTTCTCGGACACAACTGGCCGGTCCGGCTGCTATAAGACGCAGCGAATCATGGTATAGCTAGTTCCAACATTTCGAGGTACCTGATGGCTGTGTCTGATGAAGCAGTACAAATATGAAATCGGCGGTCGACGGGCGGTACCAGATAACGAAGATAGGTCAGCGGCAATGGTACCAATGATGGCAGCAGAGAGAAGCAGCCGAGCACCCAATGCAAAGCGCTCGTATCCAAGACAGTAGAACTTGAAGTCGGGAAGACATGGATGTTGCGGGCAGACTAGGAATGAAACGTGAGTGCATTGACCGGGAGCGAGGCACTGCGATGTTTCTGATGGTTATTTTTGCCCTGCCCTGTCTCGCTGCTCTGGTGTCTTGTCGTAGACGACCCCTGGGCTAGAAGTTTATGCGACACGGAAGCTTGTTCTTGGAAGAAATTTTTTTTCCTCTCTCTTATGACCAGGGTAGAGCACATAAGAGCGCCATAAGAGCAAAAGTGCTTGGTCGCAGGCGAGGAACACGTATGAGCCCACGTGGAAGGACAAGAGAAAAAAAAAGTTGACAAAAAAGGAAGCAGAGAGCGGAAGATGTTTCAGACGCTGCATTGCCATGAAAAGACGGTGACGTGGTTACCAAGCCTACGATCGCTCTTGCCGACATTGCACATGATGATTTTGTAGCTGCGACCGCATCAGGCCGCCCTTTGGTCTTTTCTGGGTGGCACTTTCTTCGAAACGGACCAAATAAGAATTAAAGGGGCAATAACGCAGAAAGGAAGCGTCTCCTTTTTCTCACCCAAATGGCTGGTCATAAGGGCCGTCATAATATATTGGTCATTCTATTTATTGATTTCGCAAAATTTCCCCTTCTCACTATCTCCTGCTCTCAGGCATTCTTGACGGCCGCACCGCCCGCAGATCAGCTACGATCTCCCCAACACGGGTTGAGCAACGTGTTCGTCTTGTCTCAGCCCATATTTTTGTGACCTTGGTTGTTCAGACTATTCTTTTTGCCACGCGTAAGATTGGACTATGCAGAATACAAGAATGTACGAGATGGCCAAGTCGCCGTCCTGATCTACGGAGTAAGATACGTATCTTACATCTGCATACCTTCCAACTTTTGCCGCCGCAACGGAGGAATGAATGACACCTCCCACCGCCACTTTATCGGATCCACCGAATACGTATTCTTAGGATGTCCTGCGGTCCCGAATAGGCGCCGGATAGCCCGGCCAACAGAGACACTTGGCATGAGACAAAGCCATTGGACCTGAAAATAGAGCTCGTCAACGGACCATCGTCAGGTGGGAACATGGTCTGGAACTGAGTTGTGCCGGGCCCGCGTGCCAAGTGTCGGCTTCTAGGTTATGTGGAATCCACTTTCCGTCGGTGTAATATATTCTCCCAGTGATATGTGTCAGTGCCTGTCGTGGCAGCATTGATGTCGGGGGCACAAAGAAGCAGATCTCGATGCTGTTCGACGAGAGACAGCAAGTACCTTCTTCTGCAACTCCTCTGGCAAAAAGCGGTCATCTAGAAGACGAGAAGTGGAGGGCCAAATGTCGGTTACCATCTTGTTCATTTACTAAAAGATATTATCCGGGGAAATCGGGTACCGGCATGATACGATGGAAGACAAGGTGCGGCGGGGACGTATGGAGGAACACGAAGAATAGAAAGAGGAGGACCTTGTTCAACACATGTAACGCCATCTCGGATCGTGACTCCGCTGACGTCTCCGTTCAACCAGCAGTGCTCTCTGGTGATGGCATGCTCACACATCTTACGCCTCAAGTCACTCGCCCGGTGTTACGGCGCAACTACCCGGGGAAATAGGAACAGTCATGTTCACATAAACATCCGCAAGATAGAGTGCACCTATTTTGCCACCGGCTTGCCTGTCGGATGTGGCACATGGCACATGTAAGACGCATGTGCCATGTAATAAAGGGCCGAACAGGAACATGAACGTCTTATTTTCCAAGTCTGACCTAGGCAGGCTGTGGACATGTAAGGGTATCTCAAAACTCCTCGATTCTGAATGAATCTCATTCCTTTCTTGAGGACTACACGGATATGTCCTGTTGTCCACAACCTCCACTGGATATGCCCAACTAGCTGACACAATCCTTGCACCAGCTTAGTAGTCTTCTGGTTTGCTTGTCTTCGTAACAGTTGTGTCTTGATGATGCAGTGTTGATCACCGCCCCGGTTCCCTTCATCCAGATGTGCACTCGCTTGCAAGTCAACAAACAGCCGCCAAGTCCATAGGGGCGTCATGCCATACTCTGACAACAACCGGGTTTTGAAAAGCGGTTGCCTAACTGGCACGGCCAGACTGAGTCGCCGTCACCTTGTCACATCCCCGTTCTATTAGACTGCCGGGCGGGGCACATAGAAACCGGGACGTGCCGCGACCTCTCCCCAGAATTGGTACGACAGGAGACCAACCATCCTCATGTTTGTTTTAGCCATGGTTGGGTGTCCGTGGCGCGGCTGGGCAGCCGTTCACTCTGAACATTCTCCAACGCGTATAAGTAGCACAGCAAAACAACAACCGCAGAATAAGTGGGAGGAGAGGAAGGGAGACTAATGGGATGGACAGGAAAGCAGACGGCGGAGTCCGGGAGGGAAGCCAGCGACACCTGGCTGGTCTACTTTTGCAGGGAGACGGTTCATGGACGGTAGCTGATGGTATGTGAACACCACCACACTCCTGCTTCCTTGCCATCCCGGCAAGATTTCCCCCCCCCTTTGGCCGTTCTCGTGTGCCCCGTTACCTCTTTTTGGAGCCGGTCCGTCTTGGGTTCGACGACGGGCAGTTGCTCGCCTTGTGGCCGGCGCGGCCACACCGGTGGCACTTCATTGTGTTCTGTCCGCCCTGGGACGACACCGATGTGAGGTTCTTGAGCTTCGTGGCTGGCTCCTTCTTGGACCGTGGCCGCTTTCGTACGTCGCCAATAGTGGCGAGCTTGCTGGCTTCGTCATCGCTGGCCGCTGTGGAACCTTCGTCTTTGCCGGATGCCTGGATCGAAGGGGGGAAAAACGTTAAAAGTCGAATAATAATCAAGTTCCGTAGGAAACGTATCTTACCTTCATGTTGAACCGCATGATTCTGGGCTTTGTGGAGTCGATGGTAGTATCGTCGCTGGCGTCGTGGTCGGCCTCCGCCGCCGTCCTGTCAATCTCTGCAAACCCGACGCGCACAACAGAGTACGGAAGTCTTGACTGTGCTTTTGCGGCAGTATTGGCGGCAAGCTTGGCGGCAATGTGCGGTGGTAGCGACGCTCCCCATGTCCACTGCTCGTCGCCCAGCTCGGCGGCGCGCTGCTTGATGGCCGCCTGCCGCCTGCGCTCCTCGTCCTCCAAGGATGCGCGCATAGCTGCTTCCATGTCGGCCATGGTCATTCCGCGGTTGGAGGCGGGGGTGCTGTTCGCAGAGGCCGCAGGAGAAGACGCCGCAGTCGATGCTCTGGGTCGCTTGGCTGGTCGCTCGTCGTCATCATCATCCTGCTGGCCCCGCTTGCGGTCACTTGTTCTATGCGCATCGTCGTAACCTGCGCTCGCTGACTTGGACAACGGAGTAGATGGCGACGACGCGGTAGGGGAGGAGTCGGTTGGGCCGGATCGGTTCATGAATTTCAGGGAGAGAAGTCGCGACGCCGAAAATCTGGGCGGAGTCGCCTTGGGCGATGCGTTCGGCGCCATCTTCAGAAGAGTGAAACAATCAACGAGTAGATGTGTGTGACAGGCGACAATAGCAACAGTGTTTCTGCTCTGGTTCGCATCGGCAAAAAGCAGACGGGGAGCACAGCAGCTGCAGAGGACGAGAACCCTATTATGGCAAGATACAGTGAAGCTTCTGGGCAAGGAAAAAAATAAAGTGGACCCATCATTGATAACTGAACGGAGAAGGACTTATCTTAATCCGTTCCAAGCGAAACGACCGGACCTGGATTGGAGATCCAGCCAATCAGAGGCCAGGCAATGCTCGGTTCTTTTTAGGTGATAACCTCAGGATCGATCGGTCCCGAAAACCATCGAGACCGTCCGCCCGAAGCACCTGTCCCTCTCAATCGACCACACCAAGCCATTGGAGCTCCCCCACCCCTCCTCCCCACCTGCCTACACGAAAGCACAATGATGTCGGCTGCGCACCTCCGCGCAGGCAGCCGCTTCCTGCTGCCCCGACGTGCTCTGGCCGTCGGCCGCACCTTTGCTGTGGCGGCGGCGCGCCGGGCGCCCGAGGCTTCGACGACGAGCACGGCCACCGAGGAGGCCGCCACGCTGGCACCGCAGACGACCGAGCAGCCGCAGGTGGCACCGCTGCAGCAGGCGCCCAACCGCGTGGGCGTGTGGACGCGCAACCAGCAGCCCCGCGAGAAGGCCATGACGGGTCCGCGCTTCGAGCAGACAGACTTTTCCCTCCAGGTGCGCACACCAGAACAGAACAAGGGGCGCGCCCGCCTACGCGGGCAGGGTCGCGAGGGATAGAGGATAGAGAGAGAGAGAGACAACGGCAGCACAATGGCAGCATCGCTAACCCACAACACAGCCCCAACCATACTCGGCCATGGAGCTCATCCATCAGCAGCCGGTGCGGTGGACGCATGACCGCATTGTGGCCTGCGACGGCGGCGGCGGCCCGGCCGGCCACCCGCGCGTCTTTATCAACACGGACAAGCCGCAGATCTGCGTGTGCGGATACTGCGGGGTGCCCTATGTGCGTTGACGTCTCTGTTTTCAGGTTCATACGTGTTTTTGCTAACAGAACGTGTCTCAAGGCCAACGAGCACCACCGGAAACACATCGAGTCGCTCCCCGAGACGGCCTACCCATTAGAATAAATGCCGAATGAGAGACAGAGAGAGGGGGGAAAAGAGATTGCCCGACGATCGGGAATGTGCCGTGCTTTGCTTGTGCTGCCTTGTTGCTGCCTGCCTCAGGGCTCTCTGCTGGATCTGGCACAACGTAGCAGCGGCTTTCTTCGCCTTTGGGTTTCGCGCCATGGAGGATGTACATAAGAGGAATGAAATGCAATCAATTTACATTTAGCCGAGGCCCTCCCCGCGTTCCCATGTTTCAAACGGCTCCGTCGTCACAATCGTCTTTGAAGAGTTGATACGTTGACATGTACACACACACGCAGAGGCAACTGTTCTCTTTGCAAGGCAGATGTGGTCCGGAGCGGCCTCGCTCCGGGCCAACTGTCTTTTGTACTTCAGATGACGCTCGTTGGTGCCAAACTTTGAAACATTGCCATGGAACCGTCACCAGCGATCTCAGCAATCTGCTGGCTAGTAAAATCTCGACGCGATACAAATGTTCACGGGACTCTGCCACTGGATACACCGTGAAGATACGGCCGCGGAAAAAGGTCACTTGTTCGGGAAGAACGTGAATCACGGATGCTGTTTCACATCAGATCGAAAAAAAAAGAGGCACTGGGTATAATTTATGCTGTCCCAAAGGGTGCTTTTCGTTGCTAATCATCGAACGGTGTTTTGAGACATGGCTCTGATCTTTCTTTCTTACTGTATCGAAGAGATGGAAGGGGCAAGTAAAACCAAGGGCAATGGGGTCAAGGAGCTCAAGAGATCAGAAACAAGGACCAGAACGCCAATAGCAGGGAGACCAAGGAGACAACAGCAGTAAGACAAAGATGACAGGAAATGAAAATGAGAGAACACAAGGACAGAAGGAAGTTCTCAGAAAATTGCCGCGAACCCCCCCTCTCCCCCTTTCTATCCTAGACAAGTTCACTGTTGTGATTGGGCGTGCTGTTCCACGCCTCTGGCTAGTCCTGCAGACCGGTAATGTTGGCCAAGATGGGTCCGGCAAGGTAGTAACTCATGGATTCCTCGTCTCGGCTCTCGCGCGTCAGGTTGAGGATCGGCATGGCCCAGGTCTGCGCATACAGGTACGGAGGGCCCCAGAGCCTGTGAAGTCAGCTAGAATTCCTCGAAAAGAAAAAGGTTGGGCACACTTGCGAGCTGTCCTTGTAGAAGTGGCTCATGAAGAGCGTCAGATTCGTCGGGTCGGAGAAGGCGTTGACGCGCATTTCGAACACGGACGGGTGGTCTTTCGTGCACACCATAAATGCCACCTGCTCAAACGTGTTGTTGTCGCCGTGAACGGCCGTCACGCCGTCCCAGTTCCACGAGTAGGTGCAAGAACACGACGTGACATTGTTTTCCTTGACCGAATTGGGGTCGAACCAGTCAACTGGGAGATTAGAGACGTCTGAGGGGATGAAGAGAAGGTGGCCAGAGCCAGAGAGAAACTCACATTGGATCTGGCATGCGTAGAGTGTCGAGGAGTTGTCCCGTGAGCAGGAAAAGCAAGCGTCTGTCAGCTGATAGGGCTGGAAGTTGAACTGAGCAAGCTCGACGGCCGACAGACGTGTTGTGCTTAGATCGATCACCGGCGGGCCTGTTGGCCAGGAGGTTTCGGCCGTTGACGTGGACATGATGCCTTGAGACAGGGCAAGACATCCATTCGCAGCCTCAGCGAGCATACCGCTGGCACAGAATGCGAGAGAATAGAAGAGGGTATGCATGTTGGGTGCAGACGGAGTGAGGGGGGTAGAATTTGTAGAGTTGGCAAAGATTCAAAGAGAAATATCAGTGGTGGGTCGAATGTGAAGTGAGTGGAGAGTGAGGCAGAGTTGAAAGGTGCTGCAGGTAAAAGGTGACAAACTTTCCGTCCGCAAGTCGACGAGCAAGGGAATATATATGCCCACTGGGGACATGTCTGTCGGGACTCGCCTGTCTTTTCCCAAAGAAATGTCTCTGGAAAGAGTGTATTCGACGTCACCGGTCAGGAGAAGATGAAGGCAAGAAGATTCAACAAAACAGGCGGTCTGACCAAGAAAAGGCGACTGTGACACTGCTCGCCCTGTATTATGAGACGGCTTGGCGAGGAACAAGTAGAAATGAAGCCACGGACGACGTGCGTGGTTCATAGGTGGCGGGTGTATCTTTGTGGCCAGGGTGCCGTTTTACTTGTCCACGATCTCATATGACCATATATGCCCTCTGGTGCAGAATCAAACACACAGAATGACAGACACCCGTCCTCCAGTCTGCAAGCAACCGTTTCTTCAACCTGAAAGTGTGCATAGAAACTGCAGACACCAGTGTTATTTGGCAAGAGGTGAATATTCCGAGCATGATCGGGCCAGAATTCGCTGCTTTTCGTCTCGAGTGGAATCTGAAAGGACCAGAATATCTTCATTCCGAGACAGCTGTTCCTTGATCTTCTGGACGCCAGCGAGAGCACAGCAAGGGTCTGTATGCAGTGTCACTGTAGCGCGACTTGTCTATGCAGAGGACCGTATGGCTCCGACTTCTATGAACGTTGACGTGTTGCATTGTTTTGCCGAACTCATTTTCGTCTCTACATCTATTTTGTCGCTGGATGACTGCCGATGGATTGAGACAACATTGCTTTTTTCTCTTTCTTTTCTCTTCGACTGCCGTTTAAAGCACAAGTAAGATAGAAATGAGGAAAGTGCTACCACCTAGAACGATCTGGTGCCAGTACACTCATCATCTCGAGAAGCACGGAAATGGAAGCGACGACAGGGAAGGTCTTGCCGAGTTACACATGCAGCTTCCCGGTGGCCGAAGGGGGGCAGCATTTCATTCTTATAGAACTCATGAATAACTACGAGGCAGAAGTTACGATTTCTTGCACGCTACCAGTGTGCGTGGGTATGAAGGAGCAGATGAAGACTGGCACTTTACAAGAGCGCTGATGTATATTACAGTAATTGCCACGGGACCTCTTGCTCGTTCTACCTTGGTCTCTGGCCAGCTGCCTGCATTTTCAGCCTTCCACCCGTTCTAATTCAGAGTTAAATCGGCACAACGTAGCAGTTGGTCATAATGAACCCATATTATTTTGAATACCGATGCAATGCTTTTAACAACTGACGTCCGTCCCCGGCTATTTTCCTTTCCTGGCCAGGCTCTTCTTCTTGCGCATCAGCCGCTTGCGGCCAATGATCTGCTGCCGCAGGGCCAGCTTTGCGCTGGCCTTTTCCTTCTTGGTCGGCTTGGCCTCGTCGTCTTTGCTCGTAGCCTCCTTGGCCTTGCCTTTGGTTTCCTTGGCCTTGTCCGTGGCCTTGTCCGTGGCCTTGTCCGTGGCCTTGCCTGTAGTCTTGCTCTTGTCCTTGCCCTTGTCTCTGCCCTTGCCCTTGGCCTTGCCTTTGGCTCTTGGCTTCTCCTCCTCGACAAAATCGTCGTTGTCGTCGCCGTCTTCGACCGCAGCCTCGACGTCCTCGGCCTTGGCGCCGCGCTTGCGCATCTTGTCCTCGTTGGCGCGGCGGCGGGCGACGACGTTGGCGTTCTCAATGGCAAACTCGACAATGAGGCGGTTCGTCTTCTTGCCGTCGAGGCTCTTGACGGGGTGGCCGTTGAGCCAGCGCAGGGCGGACAGAGCCCAGCGGTGGGACCAGTACTCGATGAAGCCGTAGCCGCGGCTGCGTGCGCCGCCGCCGCCGGGGGCGGCGGCGACGCTCTCGGCCACCTTGGAGCCCTTTTCGGACTCGAAGACGACCTTGGCCTGCTTGACAACGCCCTTGCCCTTGGCACGGCGGCAGTGCTCGGCCTCGCGGTCCTGCTGGCCGCCGCGGGCAATCTCCTCGCGGGCGAGCGGCTGGCGCTGGCCGGCCTTGACGTCGGTGGCGAAGCCGACGACGGCGCGGCGGGCCAGCTCCTTGAGGCCCTTGGAGTCGACGTGGCGCGGCAGGTTGCGCACGGCCAGGCGGGTCAGACTCAGGTGCAGCGCCGGGTTGTTCTTGACGAGCGTCTGGCGCTGCTTGGCGCTGGCCTCGCGCATCTGCACCTCGGCCGGCGGCAGCAGCGTGTAGAGCGGCGAGTTGCGCGCAATCGTGCCCTCGCCCAGCAAAAACAGGTGGCGCTTGTCCTTTTGCCGCAGCCGCTCGCCCGCCGGCCCCGTCGACTGCAGCTGCGCCGCCTCGCCCTTGCTCACGGCCTGCGCCACCTGCAGCACGCGGCCCTCGAGCGTGTAGCGGCCGTCGCGGTCCACCCGCTCGTCCTGCAGCACCGACATCTTGCCCGCCACTGCCGCCTTGCTGCTGCTGCTGCTGCTGCTGTCACCGCCTGCTGCCGCCACCGGCCGCCGCGGCGCGCTGCGGATGCAGGCCTGGGCGTCCTCCAGATTCACAAAGCACACAAAGCCCGTGCCGGCCGGGCGGTCGGTGGCGCGGTCCATGACGATGCGAGCGTAGCGCACGAGGCCAAACTTGGTAAAGTGGGTCTTGAGGGTGGCGTCGGTCGACGTGAACGGCACGTTGCGCACAAAGACGGTGCACGAGTTGTCGGTCGACAGCGTCTTTGGCTTTTTCTCCTCTTCCTTGTCGTCTTCGTCCTCTTCCCAGTCGTCCTCGTCATCCTCCTCCTTGTCCTTTGCGTCGTCGTCCTCGTCAGACTCGTCATCGAGGTTCCCCATGGTGTTCTCCATGAATTGGCGCAGGTCGGCATCCGCCTCAGTCTCAGCCTCGGGCTTGGCCTTGTCCTTCTTGTCCTTCTTGTCCTTCTTGTCCTCCTTGTCATCATCCTCCACTTCTTCCTTTTCCTGCGACTCCTGCCACGTCCGCTTGTCGACAGCATAGTCGACGGCCAGAGTGCGGCCGTCGACGACCTTGCCGTTGATAGCGGCGAGGGCAGCCTCGGCGTTCTTCTTGCCGCGCAGGGTAACAAAGCCGAAACCGGCCAGCTTGCC
Organism: Harringtonia aguacate; assembly: GCA_014183095.1. Taxonomy (NCBI): domain Eukaryota; kingdom Fungi; phylum Ascomycota; class Sordariomycetes; order Ophiostomatales; family Ophiostomataceae; genus Harringtonia; species Harringtonia aguacate. Next base: position 385,598 of record JACCPH010000012.1, read on the forward strand.
CTTGGACTGGGGCAGGTCGGCAAACTTGACTTTTCCGTACATGCGGAACATCTTGGTCAGGTCCTCGGAGGTCTTGATGCTCCACGGCAGGTTGCGCACGATGAGCTTGGGCGCCTTGCGGGCGGCGGCCAGCTCCTCCTGGCGCTTCTGCTTGGCGTCCGCCGCCGCCGTCGCAGAGGGCCGTGCCGCAGAACTGGCATCCGCACCGCCGTCTGCGCCCTTGGCCCGCAGACGCGGCTCGGCAATGTCAAGCCGCAGACGCCGGCCGTCGAGCAGCTCATTGTCGAGCTTGGCCTTGGCCTCGGCGGCGTCCTCGGCGTCGGTAAAGGTGACGAAGCCGTAGCCGCGCGACTCCTTGGTCTTGGGGTCCGTCACGACGGTGGCGTGCTTGACAGGGAAGTGCTCCGAGAAGAACTCGGTCAGCTTCTCGCTCGTCGCCGTCGGCGGCAGCGAACGCACAAAGAGCGAGCGGCGCTCCTCGACGCGGGCCTTTTTCGAGGGCGGCGCTGCCGTCTGGCCGTCGTTGGCATGGCGGCGTTCCTGGTCGGCCTCGGCCTCCCTCCGCCGCTTTTGCGCGACAGTCTTGCCCATGGTGGTGTTTTGTCGGCTGTCGTTGGCTGCAGTTCGCTGTTGTCTGCAGGTTCGTTCTTTCTTTTTTTTTTTTCTGCCGGCAGCACTTTTTTTAGTGGACCAGCATATTTTCTCAGACGTCCGTCGTTATCGATAACGACCGTTATAGTAGTCACGTGAACACGACAACCCGCGCTAGCCTGAAGCGGATGAAAATAAACAATTGGCCCTATTTGTATGCATTTGTTGTCATGGCTTGGAAACCCCTCTTCAACGGCTTTCTCAGCGACGCAGGATTCCACGATTCGTGAGTTTTGAATCCGACCTCTTTTATTCATATCAACGACCATCCCCCGAAACAATGCCTACGCGCACATCGACGCGATCGACGCGAACGTCGGGCGCCGTGTCGCACAAAGGGTCTTCGGCGACGCTGCACTCGCGGGCGTCGGCGGCCTCGCGGGCGTCGTCGGTGAACCTGGACGTGCCGGCGGAGCCAGAGGACAATGCGCTGCGTGGAAAGGTGGTGGCGGTGTTCAGGGAGGCGCAGAAGAACACGGCGTCGCACCGGAAGCTGGCGGTGACGCTGCGCAAGATCCAAGAGACGTGCTGCTACGAGCCGACGACGGCGACGACGGCGACGACGAACGATGACGACGACTTCCACGAGGACGACTTCAACACGGAGTTTGTGCGGTGCGTGGTGCGGGTGCTGCCGGTGCGCAAGTCGGAGCCGGTGGGCGACAAGGTGGTGCGGTTTGTGGGCCTGTTTCTGCGGCACGCCATCGAAAAGGACAACGAGCTGCTGGGCGAGGTGGACGAGGATGCTAGCACCATGCCGGAGACGCCCGGGACGCGGCTGACGGCGCACCTGGTGGAGCAGCTGCTGCCGCTGCTGGTGGCCAAGGACAAGTTTGTGCGGTACCGGTCGACGCAGCTGATTGCGCACATTGTCAACTCGCTGGACGCCATCGACGACGACCTGTTCCAGAAGCTGCGGGCGGGCCTGCTGCGGCGCATCCGCGACAAGGAGGCCATGGTGCGGGCGCAGGCGGTGCTGGGGCTGGGGCGGTTGGCGGGCAACGCAGCGGAGCCGGAGAACTCGGACGACGACGACTCGGACCTCGACGCCAGCGGCGCCGCCTCTGCCGCCGCTGTCTCCGCCTCTGGCCTCCTCGACAAGCTGCTTGAGGTCCTCCAGAACGACCCCAGCGCCGATGTGCGCCGCTCGTTGCTCGTCAACCTGCCCATCCTGCCCAACACGCTGCCCTACCTGCTCGAGCGCGCCCGCGACGCCGACGCGGCCACCCGCCGCGCCGTCTACGCCCGCCTGCTGCCCGCCCTCGGCGACTTCCGCCACCTCTCGCTGTCCATGCGCGAGAAGCTGCTGCGCTGGGGGCTGCGCGACCGCGACGAGAACGTGCGCAAGGCCGCCGGCCGCCTCTTCCGCGAGCGCTGGATCGAAGACTGCGCCGGCCTGCCGGCCGAGGCCGCCGTCGACGAGGAGGGCAACCCGGTCGAGGGAGCCGAAGCCACGGCGGCCGCCGCCGCTCCCGGGCCCAGCTTCGAGGGCCTGCTCGAGCTGCTGGAGCGCATCGACGTGGTCAACTCGGGCGTCGAGGACGGCGTGGCGCTCGAGGCCATGCAGGGCTTCTGGGAGGGCCGGCCGGACTACCGCGACGCCGTGGTGCTGGACGACGAGTTCTGGGAGACGCTGTCGGCCGAGTCGGTGTTTCTGGCGCGCAGCTTCAACGACTTTTGCCGCAACGAGGAGAGCGGCAAGTACGAGTACCTCATCGAGGAGAAGCTGCCCGAGGTGACCAAGCTGGCCTTTTACCTCGAGCGGTACATGAAGGCGCTGGTGGACGCGATCAAGCGGGCAGACGAGAAGGCGGCGCAGGGCGGAGGCGCGGACGAGGAGGAGGAGGAAGAGGAAGAGGAGGAGGAGGAGGACACGGTCGAGCAGGAGTTTATTGTGGAGCAGCTGCTGCACATTGCGCTGACGCTGGACTACTCGGACGAGGTGGGCCGGCGTAAGATGTTTGCCCTCCTGCGGCAGAGCCTGTCAACACCCGAGCTGCCGGACGAGGTGACCAAGCTGACGGTCAACGTGCTGCGCGACATCTGCGCGCCGGATGCGGCGGGCGAGCGCGAGTTCTGCAGCGTGGTGCTGGAGGCGGTGGCGGACGTGCACGACACGATCCTGGACGACGTGGACACGAACGAGGCGGCGGGCGAGGACGACAGCTTCCACTCGGCGCGGTCCGAGGTCAGCAGCGACACGACGCCGACCAAGAGCAGCCGAGCAGGCAGCAGCAGCCGGCAGCTGGCCAAGACGGCGGAGCTCAGCGAGGAGGAGGCGCAGGCCAAGGCCATCAAGGAGATTGTCATCAACCTCAAGTGCCTCAGCATCGTGCAGTTCATGCTGTCCAACGTCAGCGGCAGCCTGCAGAAGAACGACCATCTGGTGGCCATGCTCAACAACCTGGTGGTGCCGGCGGTGCGCAGCCACGAGGCGCCGGTGCGCGAGCGCGGGCTGGTGTGTCTGGGCCTGTGTGCGCTGCTGGACCGGTCGCTGGCCGAGGAGAACCTCGAGGTGTTTATGCGCTTCTACACAAAGGGCCACACGGCGCTGCAGATCACGGCGCTGCACATCCTGACCGACATCCTCAACGTGCACGGCGCGCAGCTGCTGTCGAGCCACGCGGCGCTGCTGCGCATCTACGTGCGGGCGCTGCGGTCGGGCGCGAAAGCCCCCGAGGTGCAGGCGACGGCCGTGGTGGCCGTGTCAAAGCTGCTGCTGGGCCGCGTGGTGACGGAGCCCGAGGTGGCCTTTGAGCTGCTCAAGACGCTGGTGGTGGCCTACTTTGAGCCGGCCAGCGCCGAGAACCAGAGCGTGCGCCAGGCGCTCAACTACTTTTTGCCCGTCTTCTGCTACTCGCGCGCCGAGAACCAAGAGCTCATGCAGGCGGTGGCGCTCGACGCGCTGCACGCCCTCTTCAACGTGCGCGAGGGCCTCGAGGACGACGACGCCGACGTGGGCGCCGAGATGGTCAGCCTGGCCACGGTGGGCGCGTGTCTGGTCGACTGGACGGACCCGCGCAAGTGCTACACGCCGGGCGTGGCCGAGGACGAGAAGAAGGCCGTGCAGGGCGACGTGCATCTGGACTTTGCCAAGGCCGTGCTGGAGCGGCTGTACGGGAACGCGAGCAGTGAGTTTTCGAGACGTGACCAGAGAAGAGACAAACAGACAACAGACAGGCTAACACATCCTCCAGAAGAAGAAAAGAAGATTGTCGCCCCCCTCCTCGGCAAGCTGTACGTGTCGCCAGCAGCCAGCGAGGACAAGCTGCGCGCGCTGTACGACGACGTGTCCGAGGCCGTCGAGGCCCAGCTGCTGGCCGACGCCACCAGCCGCAACGCGCTGTACAAGATCCACGTCAGCCTGGGCAAGATTGTCAACAACCTGGACCAGCAGCAGCAGCAGCAGCAGAGGCAGCCGAGCGTGGGCTTGTACTCGCAGCGCAGCGCCAGCCGGGCGCCGTCGACCGTCGGAGACCACACCGTGCTGACAGCCGAAGGCGGCGACGACGATGACGACCGGACGGTGGTGACACAACCACGGATCAAGGAGGAGGAGGTTGACGACAACGACAACGACGACGACGACGACCAGGACGGCGTGATTGTCGAAGGCGACGATATTGACGGCGACGAGGTCGACCTGGACGACGCCGACGAGGTCGTCGTGGCCGACGGCACCACCATGCAGACGGTGCAGGTCGACGGGGACTCGCTGGTGGATGATCTGCTGGACGACTGAGGCTGGTTAGACTTTGGCGGCAGCTGTTAGATGAGCTGCTGGGCTGAGCTGTTTGGTTCTTTCCATTTTGGGTTTGGCTCCCTCGGACTTTGGGTCTCTTTGTTTTTTCTTTTTTGTTTTGGCTTGGATTTTCTCTGTTCTCTAAAGTAATGAATGACTACTACTCGTACTTATTGCCAGGCAGCGGCCGCTCATGACCGGCCAGCCACCACAGCAGGCTGCCCACGCCCACGTTGACGCCCAGGTGCATGCCGATGCTCCAGGCCGCGCAGTAGAGGTACTTGGGCGAGAAGACGGTCCACACAAACAGGTGCGTCCGCAGCGCTGCGCAGGCGGCCATGACGGCGACGACGCCGGCGGCCGCCGCAGCGGTGAGCAGGCTGACGTGCAGGGCCCAGGGCGACCCGGACGACCCAGACGACCCAGACGACCCAGACGACCCAGACGACCCAGACGACCCAGACGGCCTGGACGAGGCGGTCCGCAGCAGCAGCACGCCCGCCACCGCCCAGTAGATGGGTGCTGCCCAGTTGCTCACAAAGGTCAGCACGCCGACGGCGCCCACCGAGAAGCCGGCCACACCGTTGTACGCCGACGACAGGTCGACGCTCGAGATGGCGTTGGTGCCGCCCAGGGCAAAGAACGAGGCCGACTCGAGCAGCAGCATGGCGGTCGTGAGCTCGGCGGGGGCGAGAGGGCGGTTGTCACTGTTGTTACTGCTGTTACTGCTGTTGCTGCTGTTGCTGCTGTTGCTGCTGTTGCTGCTGTCCGCGGCCTGCTGCAGGAAACGGTACACCACCTCGAACAGCAGGTAGAGCGGAATGTTGACGGTGCGCGACTGCGTGGCCGCCAGCAGGGCGTAGAGGTAGAGGAGAATGTCTGTGGTTGACAGGCGAGCCGCCGCCGCCGCCTTCAGAGAGGAGGGGGAGGGGAAGGCCACGCCCGGGCTCGCCAACAGAGTGTAGACCACCACGACCGTCCCCACGGCCAGGCCGCCAAAGACGAGGCGTGCCCGCGTCACCAGCGACACGCTGTCGCCGCCTGCATGCAGCACCAGCTGCAGCAGCGGCTGGGCGAAGCTGCCCACGAGCTCGGGAGAGTCCTCAAAGGTGAAGACGAGCTTGAACGAAAAGGCCGCGGCCGTCAGCAGGCCGACGGCTGGCACCACAGCGGCTCTGGGCAGCTGCAGCCCGCAGAATCCCCGCGCCAGCTGCACGCCCGTCCACGCGTATGTGCCGCCGACGAGCGTCCACAGCAGCGCCGGGTGCGGCTGCAAAAACGTCTTGACCAGGTCGGGCTCGCCGGCAAACTTCTGGCCCGTCTGGTTCCACGCGCGCACGAGACGCACCGCGGCCAGCGCGGCGAGGACGGCCAGCAGCCGGCCCGCCTGGCTCTGCTTCGGGCCGGGGGCCGACAGGCTGCGCAGGCCCACGAGAGCCAGCCAGGCCGTCGCAGCCCAGTACCAAAAATGGTGCTCCTCCTCGACGTAGCTGCTGGCAAACATCATGACGCCGTAGGCTGCGTTGACGAGCAAAAATGGCGCCAGCTCGAGCCAGCCGGGTTGGCTGCTGCTGCTGCTGCTGCTGCTGCTGCCGCCGCCGCTCTCAGACACAAGAGCCAAGGAGGCCCCCACCGCCAGGCCCAGAGCGGCCACAGCGGCAGCCAGGCCCAGCTCCAGCTTCGTCATGTCGTAGTTGCTGGCCATGCGGCTCATCATGTCCTGCGCGCGGCGCAGCCACTGCGTCGTGTGCTCGAGCCACACGTCGTCGGGCTCGCCGGCCGTGCGCACAATGGCCTGCCACGCGCAGCCCAGCGCTTGGACGTCGTCGTCGTCGGACCGGGCGGACGAGGAGGACACGTCGTCCTCGACGCAGGCCGTGGCGTCGGTAAACACGTCTGGGCCAAAGGCGGCCGTCAGGATGCGCAGGATCTGGTGGGCGTTTTGCAAGAGGATGTGCGCCCGGTCGGTCCTCTGGGGCCACAGCGGCAGAAAGTCGGGGATAAACGCCCCCAGGTTGTTCTTGGGCGGCGGGAAGCCCAGCAGCCCCCCCAGCGTCGGCGCCAGGTCCGACTGCTCGACCGCCGTATAGAACTGGAAGTCGTCGCGCTCGTCGAGGGGCGAGGTCCGCGGATGGTGGTGGTGGTGGTCATCGCCACCCCCCCCCAGAGCCCGCAGCGCTGGCGCCACAAACACGAGCGCCGGCGACGTCTCGCCCGGCGACGAGGCGCCGTGGTTGCCCGCGTCGTTCATGCCGTGGTCGCCGCACAGCACGAGCAGGGTCCGCGCCAGGTGCGGCTGCGACGCCAGCGCCTCGTAGATCTGCCGCACGATGCCGTCCATCTCGCGCTGCTTAGGCAGCATGTTGGGGCTGCGCGGGCCGCCCTTGTGGCCGATGTGGTCCAGGCCCAGGTAGTGCAGCACCATGACGCTCCAGTCGTCCTGCGCCAGCTCGTCGGCCACGTGCCGCGTCACGTTGCGGTCGACCTCGGTGAAGTCCGCCACGAAGAAGCTCGACGTGCCGTCGGCCCGGTCAAACGTCTCCGGGAACAGCTTCAGCCACGTGTCGTCGCCGTGCAGCACCAGCTTGCCGGCCGACTCGCCCGTCTGCCTGGCCTGCCTGGCCTGCCTGGCCTTCATCTGCGCCAGCCACGAGTCCTGCGACGCCAGCGACGACGACTTGTCGCCCTCGTCCACGTTGAGCACCACGTCCAGGAACGACGGGATCGACCCCGTCGTGATCGCCTTGATGCGCGGCATCGTCACCGTTGGTGACGCCGCGTGCGCCGTGAACGGCACTGCCGCACCGCTCCGGATGAGGCTGGGCTGTTAAAGGAGTGAAGACGAGGGAAAGAGAGGGGAGCTCACGATTGGGTAAATTGGAAGCCGCTGTTGGCGACATAGACAAAGTCACTGCGTCCCGTCAGAAATAGAGGCCCCTCATGCAGAGTCAGAGCACAGCGGACCTTCGCAGCGCGTCCACCACCATGAACACGACCCGGTCAAAGGGTGCCGCTGCCGGCGGGCCGTAGCCCACGTCCTCGTACTCTGCCAGTCCCGGCAGAAGTGGCTTGTACGGGAAGAAGCCCTGGCCAAACGTCACAATGGCCAGGGGAATCAGGAGGTTGGCCACGACGAGCAGCACGACGGCCAGAGCCGAGGGGCAGGCAGAGGCCCTGCGTCCGGCCGTGTAAGCGTTCCGAGAGGAGGCCATGGCTAGGAGGACAGAGACGGCTGAGGGAGACAGAAAAGGCAAGACAAAAAGAGATAAAAGTCAGGACAGATTGATAAAAAAAAAGACACAAGAACGGCAGCTAAACTATGGCCACAATGCACGCCGCCGCCATGACGGCAGTGCCAGAGTGTGTGGGTAGAGTGGCAGAGCGACGCTGGTCAAAGGAGCGGATGCAGTTGGTGCGTCGACAGCCAGGCCTGGTTTCTCTCTTGGAGAGAGAAAAAGAGACACAGTTGTCCGTTTTTGTTGATCGTCGTGGCCCGTATTTGCTTATAGCGCCCCGAGTCCCCTGTAATTGCAGTCATGGCTAGAGCCGCACTCCACCCACACAGCAGGCTCCTGCAGCCCACCGCCCCACAGCGCCGCATCTCATTGGAGCGCACAGCTTGACAGGCCAAGAAAGTAATACGAGCAGTCGTCGTCCTCCGCAGACTTGATCTGGCCTTGCTTGTCCCACCGGCACACCCATCCGGGAGCCGATGAGATGAACAAGTGTGTGTGCATGGCTGCCGTCGACTATCTGCAGCCCTTCTCCCCCTCTCTGTGGTCATAACGTCGTCCCATTGTAAAGTCTACCCGCAAGAAACACTGCCAGGCTCTGCTCTGGGCCCTCTTCTCTCTCTGGGCTCCCCCCCCCCCCCCTTGGGCCCTCGTCCTGACCTGTTCTCCTGCTTTTACTCCTTCCTATTTGTATCTCCCTCATTTCCGCCTTCTGGACACCCGGTCCTTGTATTTGGGGAAAACAATCGCCGACTTCTTGACCCTCCGCTTCTCGATGCGCTTCTTGCCAACGGTCTTCTTGGTCGTGGCGCTGGAGTCGACTTCCATGTCCCCTGCAGCATATTAGTATGGGATTGGAAGGGAAGGATCACAATCTTTTTCAAAAGAAAAAGAAGAAAAGAAAAGAAAAAAAATAGGAAATCCCGTACCTTCGTCCTTCGTCGGGACCTGCGCTGCATCTATATTCTTGTTAGCAAGGACAATGACCTAGACAGACTGACGTCTCTCTCTCTCTCTCAAAGACCAACAGCACACACCTTCCGCCACGCCCTCCATCGCACCTGCGTCGTCCTTCTTGTCCTCGCGGACCGGCTTTGGCTGCGCTGCCAACTCGATCAGTTTGGCCGCCAGCCGCTCTGTTCTGGCCGATTCCACCGGTCCAAAGACATTCTTCTTGAGTCTCTGGTTATTCGCCTTGCGCGAACTTGCTCGTGCACTTTTGGCCATGGCGTGTGACGGTTGTGTAGGTTGCGGTTGAATAAGAGAGAGCGGCGTTCTGCCGCTTTTTTTTTTTTTTTTCCTTTTTTCCTAGTAAACCTTTTTTTTCCCTGCCCGCCTGCTTGTACACTGCACCTAAATTTACGTGCGCGGTACTTTTGCACAGCTTCCTGCATCCCGGTCCCAGTTTTGCCGCCACCGACCGCCTTTCGCCCTGCAAAACATCAACCTCGAACTGACGAGGAGCCTCGATTTCACCCGGGCCTGGCGTCGCTCGTCATTTCCGGCTCACCATCCCCTGAAACAAGACATCGGATTGCAATCGCAGATAATCCAGGACATCGCCTTTATGTCCGCCGACTCCGGCCCGCCTCTCCAAGGAGCTGAGACGAAGAAACACCCCCCTCCCGCCCTCTGCTGCCTCGTCACATCTCGCGACGACAGGCGGCCACCGAGCCCGGCATTCCTTCGCTGAACCGCCTCGCGCGCACCCCTCCTCGTCTTTCCCCTGTCGCCTGCGCGCCTCCCATCTCATCACGCCACCATCTGCATCGACGCGGGACGATACCCGCCATTTGCCAGCCATGGCGGCCCGACAGGAGATCGACGAGCTGGTCAGCACCATCCAGTCTCTTAAAAACAAGACGCTGATGAGCATCTGCGTCCAAAACCGCCTGGCCAAGTCCGGCAACAAGGCAGACCTGCAGAAGCGCATCATCAACCGTACGTTGCGACCCTCTCACGGGTCCTTCCCCCCTCCCCCCCTCCCTCCTCCCTCCTCCCTCCTCCCTCTCCCTTCGCCTCTGCTAGACTCGTGGCTGACTGGCTGCTCTCTCCAGTCATCGACTCCGCCGTGCAAGACCCCAATCCTCAAAAGTTCCAGAACATCAGGAGCATTATATTGAACTCGGCCTCGGAGAGCTCGCCAAACAACTATCGAGTGTACTATTCGTCCTCCTCGCTCACATCCTCCCCCTCGTTCCACAACCACACTGGCATGGCATCGCCCTACAACAACGGCCACGGCAGCAGCACTGTAAATGGCAGCCGGCAGGGCATCTCTGGCTATGGGAATGGCGCCGACGCAAATAGAGGATCGCATGGTGTGTCGCGCCTTTTTTATGCCCCGCTCGCTTCGCCGCGCCCAGCGTCTAACTGCTCTCTCTCTCTCTCTCTCTCTCTGTGTGTGTTTTAGGCCTCCAGTTCAAATCCAGTCCGTTCTATGAGATCGAGACCCGATTGGGAGACGTCCGGCAATGTGAAGGTGCGTGAATACGGCCCGTCCGTTCCTGGAGAGAGACTCGTCAAACTAACATGTTGTCTGCTAGCAATGACACAACACCGAAACAGCATACCCATTTCCATCCGGGCCACCACGTATCCGGAACTGCAGCGCTGCCTGTCCGACACGTCACTGCGCGTCATGATCTTTTGCGCCGCCGCCAACCTCGGCGTCCAGGACATTGCCTTTCCCTACCAGTGCGAGCTCAAAGTGAACGGAGGCGACGTCAAGGCGAACCTCCGCGGCCTCAAGAACAAGCCAGGATCCACACTTCCCGTGGACATCACCCACCTGCTCCGTCTCAAGCCCCCCAACTACACCAACACCCTCGAATTCACCTACGCGCTCACGTCCAAGGCAAGTCGGCTCGGGAGCGGCGTCCCATGGATGGTCGACTAACTAACCTTCTCCTCCAGAAGTACTATGTCGCAATATACATGTGCAAGACTCGCTCGGCCACGTCGCTGGCCAGCAGCATCGAGAGGAGAGCGCGCATTACCAAGGCCTCTGTCCTTCGAGAATGTAAGAAAGCCGATGCACACAGAGAAGATGTTTTTTGACACCCAGTTCCTTCCATGCTGACTGTTGTCGCACAGTGGCAAAGCAGGCGCAAGACACCGACATTGTCACAACATCGCTCGTCATATCGCTCAAGTGTCCCCTGTCCTACATGCGGCTGTCCCTGCCGATCCGCGCCACGACGTGCAAGCACATCCAGTGCTTCGATGCGACGTCATACCTGCAACTGCAAGAGCAGGGCCCTCAGTGGATGTGTCCCATATGCAGCAAGCCGGCGCCCTTTGAATCGCTGGCCGTAGACGAGTATGTTCCATTCCTCCTGCTTCTGGGCGGCAAGAACACCGATCTGACCATATGTACAGATACGTACGAGAAATCCTTGCCAACTCGGGCGACCAGGAGCAGGCCACCATCGACCCTGACGGCACGTGGCATTCCGAACTTGCATCAGACGGCGTGGTTGTGTCGACGCCCAAGGCTGAGGCGAGCTTCCTCGACGACGACGACGACGACAAGGCTCTCGCGGCCGCCGCCTCGATCCCGCTACCGTCCAGCGCCGGCCGGGACACGCTGGCCACGGTGGGCAGCCGAGACACGACAGCCACGCCCGGTCACGCCGGCAGCAAACGGCCGCACGAGGTTATCGACCTCACGCTGTCCGACTCTGACGACGACGACGGCGGCGGGACGCCCACCAACCCGCCGCCGTTCAAACGGCAAAACACGGCCAGCGGCTTCTCGCCGCTGCATTTCCCCTCCATCTAGCAGGTGACAGCGATGGAACTTTGTGTAAAGCTAGTGTGAGAGAACCTTTGTTCTCCCTTTTCTTCTTTTCTTTTTTTTCTTCTTTTTTTTTTCGCTCCTCTTCTTTTCTTTCCTTGTTTCTTGTCTGTACTATGAGCGGTTTGCCCGTCGTTCTCTGAAATCGTGTCGTTTATTAGTATCTGCTTCTTTCTATGTCTTCTTTTTTTTGGCGATCTTTGTTTCTTGTTCTTTTACAGGGCCCAGGACGGACCACTCATATATGGATGGAGTTTTGCATGGAGTCTGGCGAGGAAAGAAAAGGAACGGGAGGAAGGGAGGGGGAGAAAGCAGACGGCAGGTTTTAAAAGGAGCAGGACCGGAATTTTTTTATATTATGTAGCATACCCAGGAGAATAGAGCATAGTCTTTTTGCAGCGTTTTATATTTTTGGTCACGAGTAGTACTGCTTCTTCACATAAGCTCCGTATGCCCAGCGAGATGGCGGTGCTGAATACCTCTGTAGCGGGGCGACGTGCGGCGAAACCCCACTACATGCAAATGATACTACCCCGTAAATGACAGCAAAAGCGCAATTGACACGCGCAAACTCAACCTCATCCTGTCGCCTCGACTTATACACTCCGCGCCGTGGCTAGAGGCACATATCCCCTTCGCCCCTGTATCCACTTCCGTCGTCTCGTCAAAAAAGACATTTCTTCTTCTGGGGACTGTCGGAGCGCAGTGTGCTTCCGAAGCGACGAGACCTTCTCCTTGGGTCTGACTTGCCCGTCCTCCTTCTCCTTGTCCTTCTCCTCCCCATCCTCCTCCTTCTCCTTCTTCCCCCTTCTCCCCCCCCCCCCCCCGTCTTCATCATGTCGTTCGACACCGTCATGCCCCCCTACAACGCCTCCGACCCGGCCGCCTCCTTTCTCAACTCGTCGTGCCTCGACTTCTTGTTCATCGAGATCGTCCCCATGGCCTACCGCGTCACCAACGAGCTCGAGGCCGGCGCCCGTGCCCGCTCGCTGACCGTGGCCGCCGCCGATGCCGGGCTGCCGGGTGCTCCCGGGGCCGTGCCGCCCAATGGCACGGCGGCAGCGGCTGCGGCAGCGGCTGCGGCTGCAGGAGGCAGTGCTGCTGCTGCTGGCGCTGCTGGCGGCACCGCCGATGCCGCGGCCAAGAGCACGGCCGGCGGGTCGGCAGCAGGACGGACAGCTGGCGGGGCGACCATCGGCGGGTCGACAACGGCCGGCGGCAGCGGCACGCGCCGGCTGCTTGACGAGGACGAGGAGCGCGAGGCGGTGGCGTACCGGCTGGAGATGCTGGGGTACCGCGTCGGACAGGGGCTCGTAGAGAGGTGCGTTTTCCGTTCTTTGTTTTCCTCATCCCAGCGGCCGACCTTGATTTCGTGCTAACTCCTTTTTCCAGGTTCTCCCGCGACCGGCCGCGGTTCAACGACACGCTGGACGTCATCAAGTTCCTGTGCAAGGACCTGTGGACGCTGGTGTTCCGCAAGCAGGTGGACAACCTCAAGACCAACCACAGGGTGAGTCCCATTTCTGACCGCACGGGGAAAAGAAAAGGAAAAGAAAATTGCCTAGCTGACACTCCCCCCCTCCCCTTCCCCCCAGGGCGTCTACGTCCTGACCGACAACTCGTTCCGGCCGTTTCAGCGCATGAGCACCGAGGCAGGCGGACAGGCCGTCGTGCGGGCCCAGCCGGTACGTTCTTGGTTCTCGGTTCTTGTTCTTGTTTCTTGGCTCCTCTGCCATCCCTTGTCCCC
>JACCPH010000012.1:398789-495244 GCA_014183095.1 Harringtonia aguacate
CCCCAGCTGCACTACACACTACACACCCGCTAACCTCCCACTCCGTAAAAGTTCCTCTGGTTCCCCTGCGGCATTGTACGCGGCGCCCTGGCGGCGCTGGGCATCAAGGCGACAGTGCAGGCTGAGAGCAACGAGCTGCCAGGGGCCATCTTCCAGATCAAGACGGTGCCCGCCAAGGCGTGAAAAAAAAAAAGCGATCAGAAGAGCACGAGAGCGGGATGGGGTGGAACGAGAGCTGACAGCTGAAAATAAAGGGTGTGGGGGGGAGGCGAGGGGGTGCGGGATGGGGGGAAGAGGAGGGGAAAGGGGGGGAAAGTGGCGTACGGCGTTGCGGTTGGGCTCCATCTATTACCGGTTGTCTTTGTCTCGTCATAGCATCAGCGTTCTTTTGGGGAGGGGTCCTTTTCCCCGTCTTTTTTTTTGCTCACCGTTCAACGTTTAACTCCCCATGGCTAATGGTTTCAATGTACACTGGGTCTATATATCTGCCTCAGACTATCTGAATGTACAGTAACAACACACGTTGATAGCTTTTTTCTATGGATATGCAAGAATTAAGAACTGAAAAAGGAAAAAAAAAAAAGAGAAGAAAAAGAAACTGCAAATGAAAAAGACACCCCCCTTCCCTCCCAACCTCCTTGCCTCTTCCTCTCCCTTCACCCCCCTTGCCAACCGAGCCACAGCCGTGGGCAGTCTGCTGATGGCGTCCAACACGAGATCGTCTTTGTTGTTGTTTGTCGTTTGTGCATGTATGCAGCCCGATGCGGTCCATCGTTCATGCAACTAGGACCGCAAGGCTCGCCGTGTGACTAGCTGAGCCGTGTTTCGGCAAATCAGGAGCCCGGTCGGCTATGGTATCCGTCTTCTCCCGCACCAAAGGAACGCAACCGCACGCTCCCACACGCTCCCACACGCTCCCACACGCGCGCCCGCACGCGCCCACACACCCCCGGCTTCCCTTTGTCGCCTCTCCCCGGCACACCGTCGGTTCGTCGTCGTTTTTGTGGGTACAACGGGTACCTGGGTGGATTTCACCTACAACCTAGACAGTCCGTAGTGGGAGAGAAAAAGGAGATCAGTAACGTGGCTCTCTCTCATACAGTGGTTGTGTGCTGTCTGCTTCTGCTTCTGCTTCGTTTATTGGTCTTTTTGGAGTCTATCGGGTCCAAAGCAAGCTATCTCCCAAAAAATGGGTCGTGAAAGCAGAGTCCTGGGCCTGGCCTCCTCCCATTTATGGTTCTGTTTCTTTTTTGTTTTTCGTCTTTTATACTTTCTTCATACGGATGGCCTCTGCAGGGGGGTGGGTGATGAAAGGGAAAAGGAGAAAGGAAAGAAAAAGAGAGAGGGGTTATCACTTTTGCACAGGCGTCGTGGCAAACTTGATGCCCTTGGCCACGTTGTCCTTGAGACCTGAGATGCTCTTCTCCAGCAACTGCTTCTCCTTGGCCGTGATGTCGACCAGGGGGTCCAGGGCCTTCTCGGCACCGTTGGGCTGCAAATGGTATGGTGGTCAGCATGCAAGGGACAATGGAACAGATAGTACGGGTTCCGGTGCCGAATCCGGTACCGAATCCGGTACAGGATCTGGTACAGGATCCGATGTGTGCATGTGTGTGTGTGTGTGTGTGTGTAGTACGTACGCCAAGCTCGATAGGAACTGAGAAGAAGTCGACACCCGTCTTCTTAGCGATCTCAGCCCCGCCGGGAACACCCGGGAGGTAGACATAGCTGGGCTCGACAAGGCCCTTGGCGCCCTTTGCCGCCTTGAGGACCTTCTCGGCAAAGCTGCAGAGCGGCTGTCAGTGATCATGCAATCGGGCAATCATGCAACTCGTGCTCTCGGCAGTATCGGAACGAGCTTCTTGTTTGGACGTACCGGTAGCCGGCGTAAGCCATGCTGAGAGTGGCTGAGCCACCACCATTCTTGGCCTTGACGACCTCGTCGCCACCGAACTGCACGCGGTTGACTAGCGCGTCGTACTTGTCGGCAGGGACGGTGACGGACGGCTTGATCTGGCTGAAGAGCGGGACAATGGTCTCGCCCGAGTGGCCACCGATGACGGGGACGGTCAGCTCCTGCGGGTTGGCCTTGCCGGCAATCTCGGCGATAAACGTCTCGGCACGGACAATGTCGAGCGTGGTAACGCCAAAGAGGCGCTGGGGGTTGAAGACGCCCTTGGCTCTGAGCACCTCGGCAGAGATGGGCACGGTCGAGTTGACGGGGTTGGAGATGACCAGGATGAAGGCCTCGGGGGCGACCTCAGCCGCGACCTCAATGAGGCCCTTGACGATGCCGGCGTTGATGTTGAACAGATCATCGCGGGTCATGCCAGGCTTGCCTGCCGGAGTGTTCCATCAAGGTGCGCGTCAGTATGCACATCGCTACAGCAGCTCTGCTGCCTTGCAGACATGGCTGGGAAAGGGGGTCTCATACGGGGAATGCCAGCAGGGATGACAATGATGTCGGCGGCCTTGAAGGCCTTGCGGGCTCCGTCGTCGGCCGGCAGGTAGCCCGTCACTTTCTGGTTCTCGTCAGACGGAGCTCGAAAATTGTGCAGCAATGCGATATATGCACTTACCGCGTTGGACGAGATGTGCGCCAGGTCCGCAGCGACACCGGGCGTGTTGACGACATCGTAGAGGGCAAGCTCGTCGACGAGCGGGCACAGCTTGAGGAGCAGCGACAGTGGCTAGGCACGGGACAAGGCGTGAGCTTCCGGTGATCCGGCGACACGTTGGGAACCCCTCAAAAATCGCCTCCAAAATTCAGGGGCCCACCATTACTCACCTGTCCGATACCGCCAGAAGCACCAGCAACAACTGCAAAAGATGAGTCAGTCTGCGTCCCAGAGCGCCCGCCTGCAATCTTGCGGTCTACCAGCATCAGAGCGCCTGCTGCACCGCCCTTTGAGGCCTCGGAGCCAGCGCCCGTCGCCGGGGGCTACATACCGGCCTTCACCATGATGGGCAGCGTCTGTTTGGTCGGTCTGGTAGATGGAAAAAACGTGGGGGACCTGTGAAAATTTGCGGGGTAAGGCAGAGAGAAGAGGTCGAGACCTGTGGTCAGCGAACAGCTGGGAGAAAAATGGTAGTTTTTTTAAAGGTTGGGTAGCAGAATACATACCTGTTGAGGGAAATGGGAGGATGTTACGGAGAATCGGAAATTTGACCAAAAAGCAAGTATGTAAGAGGGAGAGATGGCAAAGCCGTGAGGGGATTGCTTTGGTTTATTAGTTATTAACGCAACCCAAGTAACTTCGATTAGCGGGGTCGTCATTCGCTGCAAGGCAAGTCTGGGACGGCAACCCGTTCCACTCTCTTCCTCGGGCCATCGCTCGTTCCCCAGCCGCACGCCAGCGACCCCATCCCCTCCCCTGCCTCCACCCTCGGCGCCGGCTACGGAAAAACTACTACAGTAGGTCGCTCCTGCCCGCTGTATCCCATAATAGCCGTCTGCTGTACTCGTAGAACGCCTGGGCTGTGGCACATGCTAGCACGGCACTTGCCAGCGAGGCGGACTGGCGAGGTTATGCTGCGGACAGCATACGTGGTATGACATGTGACACCTCCAAGATTACCTCCTGAGATTGGGCCCACACGGCAAAAGGAATACCCAGTTCGCAATTGGGGGTCCTTCCATACGGGCATCCAGCGTCTTGATTCCAGGGCAAATCGACGGGTGCAGCACTGCCAGAGACGCACGGAAGGAAGCGTTCCCTGCCATGTTGCACTTTTCCGACGGCCGGCGAGGCGTTGGCTGACGAGCGCATCCTCGGTTGCGTGTCGGCACACCTCGGAGCTACCGTCTATCATTGCAAGGTAGTGCACGAATAGTGTGTGTGAGACAATCCGGGAACGAGGCTTTCGTGCCATTAGTGCCAGAAGGTACTTTCCTTGTTAGGTTCACGTGCTTGCTGGCCATGTGAAGCAGACCAAGATCGACACACCCCCCCCCCTCCCCTTAGACGGGACCACTCGCGATGAAACCTGTTGGCTGCTTACGGGCAGCAATCACGAGAGCGCCCGCGGCCGTTGCTTTGCAATTTCCTCTTTTTTTTGGTCCTGTCTTTTTGTTTTTGGCGCCTCCCGGCCCTCTCCCAGCTCTCGCTTCGGGGGGTTGGGTATGCCGGGTCCCCCCAAAGAGGTACGATATAAAACAGAGTCTTCCGACGAGCCAACCAGACCCATCCTGCACCAGCCAGCCAGCCTAGCCTTCTTCCCTCATTCTGTCGCTCCATGCACCTCTCTACAGCTCCTCCGCAGCCTTCCGTGCCTTGGCACCCCGCAGCTGGGCGGGCGGGTCGGCCTTGACGGGGAGCTGCGACCGGCGGATGGCGCTGGCACGGGCCACGGCAGCCTGGCGCAGATCAGCACGGTAGCCGGACTTGGCGACCATGGTAGCGACCGACCGGTAGGTCCTTGGACGGGGTTAGCCGTGTGTTCCTCTCCGTTTCGCCCTCTGGGTGTATTTGTAAGATACTCACTTCCGCGCCGACTTGTTGCTGCCCTGGACAGAGACGGTGTGGGCCGACGCAGGGCGGTGGTGCAGCTTAGTCTTGCTGATGACCTTGACGCCACCCTTCTCGTTGGGGACAATGCCGACAGCCTGTTGTGCATCCAAGTCAGTCTCCATGCCACCTGTTTGATCTCGCCTCGTCTCCGCACACGGTCCAGTGTGCGCGCAGCCGCTCCTCGTGCATAAGTTGTTCAGCTTGCAGAGCGTGCAGAGCGCGACCGCGCGATTCGACCGGGAAAATTCCTCTTCCGTGTTTCTCCCTGAAAACTGCAGTGAATCCGTACCTTGTTGTTGACAAAGCCCTCGTGCTATAAAACGGTCAGCACTTGGACACAGAAATTACACACAAAAATTCCCCGCGGGCGCAGACATCCAACATACCTTCTTGCTGTGCTCGTTCGTCAGGTTCAGGGGGTCGCGCGAGAACAGAACAAGGTCGTGCTTCGACCGCTTGACGAGGTACGAGTTCTGGCTGCCTGGAGGGAGAGAGATTGGTCAGGTCTGGAGCGCTTGGGCAGGACAAAGCCGCAATATTCATTCTTCCTTCCACCGGGAACGGGTCACATACGGACAACCTCCCAGACGAGGTCGGACGAAACGTTCGGCAGAGACGACATTTTGAAAGATGGGGATGGTATGTCGAAAACGAAGGGTTCGGATTGAGAGTGTTGTCGGCGTGGGGGGGTGTGCTGAGCAAGGGTCGTCGCAGGATGGAAATTCACACAAAAAAAGTTCAAATCGAATTTTCGCCTACAATTTGCAGTTTTGCCCGCTATTCGTGATTTTCTGCTTTGTGGGCTGGGCCTGTCCACTTCAGGGCTAGTACTCGTAAGGACCTGTTTGGCTTATGTAATCTGAGCAGATCCCCGTTAAGAGGATGCATCGTTTGTTGCATAGTACACGATACGGTCTGTGCGCATATCACCCCAGTCGAACCATACGTCAGCACCCTTTCACAGCCACGACCCGAAACGGCGTCCTTACGGGGCAGATCCTATTTCTTTCTGTGCTTTCGACGACGACGGTGTCTTGTACGCTCCGAGCCCCCTACAGACCGGCCTATGACCAGATCTTCACAAATGAAGCGCCGTACGCACTTCTAACCACCGCCCATCTCGCGTTGACAGACGTGTCCGAGACATCCGACGATCCTCTTGACAACGTCAGGCATCGACATCGGCCAACGGCATCGGCCAACGACGGCATCGAACGACGCCTCGACCTGAAACGCTATTCGCTCTCTTTTCTCTCCTTCTCTCCTTTTTTTTGTCACTTTCTTTTTTTTTTCCTTCTTGGTCGTTTGCCAACTTGCGCAAGCCAACAACAATCCATTCAAGATGCTCTACCTCTACGGCCTCGTCCTCATCACCCTCGTCGCCGGCTCCGTCCTCTACTGGACGCGGGCCAGCTGGTCCGCGCCGCTGGCCGAGCGCGCCCAGGCGCTGGGCGACCGGCTGTCGTCCCTGCGCCCGCCCTCCCTGCCGTTCTCCTACATGCGCCTGCCCACCTCCTTTGCCGGCGACGTCGAGGCCGGCCTCTCCAGCAGCACCTTTGACCTGGCCGGCAACGTCGAGTCGGGCGACAGCCGCGCCGGCCTCGACGACGCCAGCAAGGCCGCCATCCTCGCCATCATGAAGAAGCGCCGCCTGCCGTTCGACGAGGCCCGCCGCGTGTACCTGGAGCAGCGGTTCCGCGCCAACGGCATCGGGCCGGATGGGCGGCCGCGGGATCCCAAGTTTGTCAGCTTCTCGTGAAGTGAGTGGGAGGTGGAAAAAAAACTCGGAAAGCCCGAAAAAAAATATGTCGGGAAAGGGGAGGGGGGTAAAGGAAGTCGAGGATGAACTGGAGCGACTCAGCGAACGACGACCTATTCTGTTTTCTCATACAATCACCATCTTTTTTTTTCCTTCTTTTCCTTTGTGTCCTATGCAAACTGCTTTGTCTTTCAGTCTCCTTTGTCACGGCGTTCGTTACATGGAATTCGGGGTTTTATATATAATCAACCAGGTCTAATAGCGAAGGAACGAGGCCATCTATCATTGCGATATCATTTTTGCTCTGATTACAATACTATCATTCATGAACAGAGCCACAGTCTCCTCATATCCAGGACAGGGGACGAAAGGGGCTGAGCACAGCTCCTCACAGTCATGTTGCAATGCACTAGTCTGCCTCTGATTTTTCACTTTCACCTGTTGTCTGCGACTCATCTAACGGTTTATATCTCGTCTACATGTCAAGAGGATATCATCGTTGTGGAGCATGGTGTGGCATGTCTTCTGAACAACGAAATCGTGCTGTATTATATGCATGATATACCAAACAACGGTCTCAATTTGAGAGGCAAAATACTACTGCACATATGACTATCCTACTCCTCTGCCCAGGATCCTGGAGTCGATACGTGCGACTTCACTTCCGTTGCCTGATCAGCTGTCCTCCTAGCCCATCAAACGCCAGCCCCTAGGTAGAAACAATGCAGCATATTAAGATGTAGTAGTGGAAGAAAAGAGCAAAAGACAAACAAGAACCACATATATACAAACATTCTGGCAAACAGACTAACTGCGGGCATTTCTCGTGAGACTTTTGTAGCGGCTATTTCGCTCGCTCGTTTCAAAAATAAAGAGGGGCGCGTCGAGGAGACAATAAGAAGAGGAAGGGCGCAGCGATCGGGTGCGAATTTCGCATGCGGAGCGGGGACGCGGCCCCGCTCACGGTTGAGGATGTGGAATGGCAGCCGATGTGGCGAGCGTCTCAACGGCGCTTCTTGGACTCGGCAGGGACAGCCGGGTCGTAGACGCGGTCGTCGGTGCCCTCGACTTCCTTGACCATGTCCTCCATGACCTTGGACTGCTGCTTCCACGTTTCCTTGTCGTTCTTGAGGTCCTTGTTGAACATTTCCGGCCCAGGCTTGCGGTAGCTGTTACCGAGGCGGTCCCACAGGGTGGTGTACTGGCCGTAGTTGTAGTTGAAAGCCAGGTGGTGGAGGCCGTGGCAAGCCGCACCGTTGATGATCGGGTTGTTGGAGACGTACTCGCCGTCGTGGATCAAAATGGTCCAGAAGTTGATGAAGATGAACAGACCCAGATACGCCCACTTCTGCAGGGGAATGAACATGGGGAAGACGTGGTACGGCAGACTCTGGGCCCAGCCGTCCACAGGGTGGAACGCGTAGGAGGCGTAGGGGGTGGGCATGATCCACTTGTGGTGCGGCTTGTGCAGGTGCTTGTAGACGAGCGGGTGGTGCTCGCCACGGTGAATCAGGTAGACAAACATGTCTGTGAAGAAGATGAAGAAGGGAATCTGCAGAATGTCGTACCAGCGGCCGGGACCGTCGTTGGTGTGCTCGTACAGCTTGCCGTAGCCGAGGACCTCGGCCGTGAAGAAGGGCGCAGTCAACAGGGCCATGACGGGCATGGCGTTGCTGGCCTGCTGGATCTCGAGCCAGACCTGGTTCTTGAGATATTTGGGGTGCTCCATGATCTTCTTGTCGAAGATGAAAATGAAGGAGAGGGTCGAGAAGAAGAAGTAGGTGAAGAGGCCAAAGATCCTAGAGGGAAAGAAGAGGCAGGTCAGCTTGGGAGAACGTTGGGGAGAACGTCGGACGAGCCGGAAGGTTCGGACTGATTGTCCTGCTCACCAGGTGATCATAAACAGAGAGAAGAACTGCCGAAACACATTGTCTCTCGGGAGAGCGCTCATGTAGGCAGCCTCGGTCGGCTCGAGCGTGAACAGAAAGCTGGTGGGCTTGTATGTCCAAGTCGACAGAGACTGGGCGGTCTCATTGTAGCCAATGCCAATGCTGGACAGCTGGGGTGCCAGCTTCGCAGGGAAGATGGAGGCATATGCGTAGTCGAACACATATGTGTCCATAATCTCGAGAGCGATATCCATGATGGCGGCTCTGAGAGGGAAAGGGGATGGAGGGGAGTGAGGTTGTGGTCAATTAGGTCTAATTGAGTTGGCCAAAAGGTCAGCAAAGAAGAGGAAATCAAAAAGAAAGGTGTGGGAGGGGGAAGGGGGTAGGATAATATATGAAAGGACAGGGGAGAGGTGAAGAAGCAGAAAAAAGAAGGGCACGCCGAAAGGCGGAGGGCACAGCTGAGGCGGTGGTGTGTGTACAAAATGGGAAGGCGCGGGATGCGATTTCAACTTTTTAGCACTTACCCCCTATCGTTTATCAGATTTGTTGGCTTGGCAGTGCAACTGCTTCGGCTTTAGCAGGAAAACCCGCGGGAAATCAATGCGCGGGCGCAACCCGCATGCACGAAATTTGGGGGTCTTGGGAGGGAATCTAGGGTCCCAATTGGCAGCACAGGTGATGGGCGGGCATGTGCTGGCGCCGCCAAAGGTTTAATTTGCGGAGAAACAACAGCAAAAAAAAATATGGAGAGGGGGGCGGCTCGGTGAAATTTGAGAGAGCAATTGAGAGCAATTGAGAGCAATTGAGAGCAGCCTGAGACAAGCCGGCAAAAAGAAGTGCGAAGGAGAACAGAGAAGAAAAAGAGTCTCTAAAAAAGTCTCACGAAAAAATGCACGGGCGCAGTGTATAAGCAAAGAGGATGAGGGGGGAGACACAAGCCGGGAGCTCTCGTAAAACAGCGCCGGCACATCCCATTATATACGAAGATATACAAAGGCCTATGTCCATGACAAAACGGCGCTTTTAGGGGGCGGCAAGAGGCGGTCAGGGCCTGTAAAATCAGACGACGTTGCTAAGAGGGCAAGTCGGGGTGCCAATCTGCTCTTATTCGTACTCGTACTCGTAGACGACAAACTTACGGACCAAATAGCGCCTGACCCCAACAAAAGCCGCCGATTCGCTGGACGGCCAGCCGGATGGTCGAGATTCCGATGCGCCCAAAACGAAGAGTGCGCGGTGGGAAATGGCGTGTTGCCGGGACGAGCAAGACCGTTTGGAGTGGGTCCGCCATTAAAAAGGTGGACATCCGGTGAATCAGGTCATTTTAAAAAATGCCCACGCATGCCTCAAGCCGTTAACGGGGGGCGGAAGATGCCCGTAGATGCATATATAATCATGTATACAAATTTGTTCACCACCCCAGACTCGCTCTCATCGGGCGGAGTCTCTGCACTCCAAACTCCGGCGCGTCCGCGTCTCGCCTGTTTGGTATAGGCACGAGCTTCGCTGCATGTACGAAAACGAGTACGAATACGGCACACGAGAACGGCTACCAGGGGGAAACCTCGTTTCCTGTTTTCCGCTTCTGCTTCCGCTTCTGCTTCCTCTCCTCTCCTCCCCCTCCTCATACGTTGTGGTCCATGGCGACGGTGTGCTCGACCGCCCACGCCCGCACTGCTTCGAAATTGCGGCATGTGTGCAGCGTGTTGAAGTCGGGCCAGTAGTCGTCGTCGGCGAAGCCATACTCTGGGAACAGCTTGAACGTGAAGACGCCAATGTCGCTCTGGCACATGAGGTTGGTCCGCAGGGTCTCGATGCAGTGGTCTAGGCCACGAGTCAGCCCGGCCATGACGGATACATGACGGATGCATGACGGATGCATGACGGATGCATGACGGAGGCAGCAGCAAGCAGCAAACAGCACTTACCAACATGGGCCTGCAGAGCCTTTGAACTGCCGGGGTCGCCCACGTCGCCGCCGTGGAACTGGTAGTAGTCCTTGTACACCGTCTGCCGGATCAGGTTGAGGCAGTGCAGCTGGTGAAACACCTCTAATGCAGCCCGATAACCAACCTCGCCGGTCTTGGGGTGCGTAATCTTGAGCGAGTTCTTCGGCAGTCCGAGGCGGTCCAGCTCCTCCTCGGAGATCATCTGATCGCCGACTGTGTTGTGCGTATTGGTTAGCAGGCGAGGTAATACGGGCTTGCTGCTATCAAAGAAGGTGTGCATACTGTCGTTGGCAATGTAGTCCCATGCCAGGTCTACTTCAGGCCCGTAACCCACAAAGGGTCCCTCGACAATAGGCGTCAGGTTTGTGTACCGAGTTGTCGCGTACTTGGCGGCAGCTTGGGCGGGTGCTGGGAAGAGGTGTCAGCAGCTCGAGGCAATGACGGCGGTGCCGATAGCTTACAGTATGACGAATAGAGCTTGGTGTATGTCAGGTCGGACGGCTTTTCGCTCTGGACGCAGTAGGCCAGCGCGAAGAGGGTGACAGAGGCGGACAGCAGCACGGCATGGGCAAGCCACATCCAGTGCTTGGCCAGGCTGCTGCGGATGTTGGGGACAAGGTCATCGCGGGAGTCGATACTCAGCGAGCGCGCCAGGAAGGGCGTCGTGTCCTTTTCCTCGTCCAGCGAGACGGGCCGGTAGACCTTGGACATGACGAATGAAGATTACGGGGAAAGAGCCAGCTCGAGAGGGGGCAATTAGAAAGCAGCCGGTGCTGTAGAAAAAGGGCATCCGTAGACGGCAGGTTGGGGGGAAACGAAGAGAGGGGGAGAGGAGAGAGGACGGTGAAGAAGAGGGTAGACGGGTGAGAGGAGAGGAGGAAGAGCGAGGAGGAAAGAGGGAAGAGGAAAGACAAAGCGGTGCAGCGTCTGAGACGGAGGGCAAAATGAGAAACGAGACGTGAAGCTGAGAAAGAAGCAGGAGGAAAGGCAAAGGGAGTGAGCAACAGATCAGGATGATCACGGCTGGGCATCACATCTCGGCGTTGCCTACAGGAAAGGCGAAGCGAACAAGACAAGCAGAGAGAGGACATCAAAACAGGAAACGAAGGCTGCCCTCTGTGGCCCAGCCGCCGTGGCCAGGATGGGGAACCCCGAGCTGAAGCCAAATACGAAACGTTTGATGTTCACAGCTCAGAAACCTAAACCCAATAGCATGGCTGGGTGGGGCAGCCTGGGGATGACTCGCTGGCCAGTGGCATTTCATTGAAGTCGCGGGGGACAGCTGCTGCTTCTTGGGGGACCTGCCTCCCGTCTCCCCGCGCAGGAGGACCAATGGCAAGAGCCGCGATGCTGTTTGCCGGCGTTTCTCTGCCGTCGCACTGGGCAGGCCATTGTTTGATGGCCCCCAAGCCAATGTCACATCAGTGTCATCAGTGTCATAGAGCCTGGACGAGGCGGACAGCCCCTAATTGGCCCGGCGGCTCTGAAACTGGCTGGACAAGGCGTCATGGCCGGTCTGGCCAGACCTCGCCCATCTGGGGTGTCACCCAACTGCCGCCGAGACCGGGACGGGCATTGGCCAACTGCAGACTAGCGTGTTACAGGCGCCGGCAAACAGACCTCACCGTAGCAGCGCAGGCATGGCGGCATGCCAAACCCCCCGTCCTCTGGCAAGTCCTTGCGAGTATGATGCGAAGCGATCGTCTCGCTCCCTCCGATCCTATGCCTTGACCCTGCTCTTTGCTCTCTTCCTTCGCCAACTCTTGCTTGTCTCTCCATTTGCTCCCCCTTCCCTCTTCCTGTCCCGCCTTCCCCCTTTTTTTACCCCGGTTTCTCCAGATCTATATTGAGCCTGTCCTCGAGCCGCCTTGCCCTTCCGATGTGTTTTATCTTCGTGACATTGCAAACAGAGACGCCGTCATGCGGGTTTGGCGGGAGCAAATCAAGTCAGACCCAGTGGACATCTGTGCTTTTTTTGGCTTTTGGCTTTTGGCTTTCCCCACAAAACGAATCGCACCCTGTTTTTGCACAAATCCGATGCTTTAGCTAATCACATTTCAATATCCCTCCCTGCTCCCATCTTCACCTCTCGCCTCTCCCCCCTTCAGCAAGGGACTCACTCTCTTCATGCCGTTGATGTTTTTTTTTCTTCCTCGTGATGTGATTACGTCTCTTCATTTGACATGCCTTGCATGTCTATGCCGAGCAATTTCCTGACTCGCCTCACACATCCAACGTCGGCAAGTGTAAGCGGCATCAATGAGCGACGAAGATCTGTCAATCGTAGACGTCAAAACAGTGGTAAGAGTTCCAGGAACAGAATCAAGCCAAGCAAGACAAACCAGCCAAATCAAGTAAGATGTATACTCTCTGTGTCCATCACACGCTTCTGTGCGATAATGGCGACTTTGAATCCATGAGACACGAGTAGGGTCTTCCCGCAGTCTCCTCCCAAATGTGATACCCCACCGGCACTTCTTCTCTCCCCCTGAATCCGAAAAACAAGGTTGTTGAGGTGTCAAGCTTTCGCTAGCAAGAACTTGGACCTCAGGCAGTCAATGGACCTGCCGGTCACCCCCGTCATGATACAGGTCTCGGCTCCACAGACAAGTTTGAATTTCATCTTGTCGACCGCACCATCCAGAGCCCCGTCTATTTTTTGACTTTGACCCCTCTGATTCGTCCTCACCCATCCACCTCCTGGACCTGGGGTTGTTCGGTAAAGAAGGTTCCCGTTGGCAAAGCTTGTCGTCTGTCTGAGTTGGGGCAGGCCATGAGGGATATTCTTGTCCGGTCTCTCTCCCTCGGGGATGTCTTGCCTGCCGGTTCTCGTCTCCCTGCAATCGGTCCTGTATATATTGTCCAACTTCAGTCTTCCCACACCTTGTCTGGGTTGTGCATTCTCTTCATCGGCAAGATTCTTGTGTTGAACTCGAGATTCTTGTTCCTTCTTCGTTTCTCTCTTGCATTTATTTCTTTCATTTTTGCAGCCAGCTCTCCATTTTCACGTTCCAAGCTGAACATATTTGTATTCCAGCTGCTGGACAGCAATCTTTCTCTTATTTGCTCACTCTCTCTGCCCCTTAAAACACAAAACAAACACGCGCAAACCTTCTCACCATCCCGGTATCTTTTTTGCACCGCCAAGATGCACTCTCCCTCCGTTGTCCAACTGGTCCTCGGCGGCCTTGCTGCCTCTTCAGCCGTGGCTGCCCACAACTCTCGGGCTGGTGCCACAGCTCTGACAGTCCAGAGCCTGTCGACGTTTCTTTCCCTCACCGGATCGGTCGTCATGGCCGTCCCGATGATGCACGAGGTTGACACACGTGAACCTCACCATGCCGGCAAGAAGACCAACAAAAACAACAAAGCCCGTGACGAGAGCGAGCTCGAAGACCGGGACGAGACACTGGAGGACCGTGATACGGTCCTGGAAGCTCGCGAGCCTCATCATGCTGGCCGTAAGACCAATACCGGCAATGCCAACGCAGCCAATGCTGCCAATGCTGCCAATGCTGCCACTGCAAACAACAACGCGGCCAATGCGAATAATAATGCCAATGCCAATGCCAACAATGCCAATGCCAACAACGCAGCGAATGCTAACGCCAATGCGAACAACAACAATGCCAATGCGAACAACGCAGCGAATGCTAATGCCAATGCCAACCCCAATGCAAACGCCAATGCAAACGCCAATGCAAACGCCAATAACAACAATGCCAACGCCAATGCCAATGCTGCCAATACCAACACTGCGGCGACGACAAAGGCTGGCAAGGCTGGCAAGAAGAATGCCACTGCTGCTGCTGTCGCTGCTCGTGACGAGGAGTTTTTCCTGGACACGCGCGAACCCCATCATGCTGGCCGCAAGACCAACAAGAACAACAAGGCTCGTGATGTGGAAGTTCTTGAGGACCGGGACGACGTCCTTGAAGACCGCGATGTGGTGCTCGAAGACCACGACGAGACTCTGGAAGACCGCGACGAGACCCTGGAAGACCGCGACGTGGTACTGGAAGCCCGCGAGCCTCACCACGCTGGACGCAAGACTAACGGCAATGCCAATGCCGCCAATGCCAACGCGGCTTCAACGACAAAGGCCAGCAAAGGGAGCAAGAAGAACGCCACCGCTGCCGCCGTCAATGCCCGGGACGAGGAATTCTTCCTGGACACGCGTGAGCCGCATCATGCTGGCCGCAAAACCAACAAGAACAACAAGGCTCGCGATGAGACTGTCGAGGTCCGCGATGAGACCGTGGAAGCTCGTGATGAGACCGTCGAGGCTCGTGATGAGACCATCGAGGCTCGCGACGAGACCGTCGAGGCTCGCGAGCCACACCACGCTGGGCGCAAGACCAACAAGAACAACAAAGCGCGCGATGAGGCTATCGAGGCCCGCGATGAGACCGTGGAAGCTCGCGAGCCGCACCATGCAGGCCGAAAGACCAACAAGAACAACTGAATAGGTAATAATTTTCGCGGCGGCTGTCTGATAAATGCTAGACAGACCTTTTCATGTCTGCGTGTCTGAGACAGGCTGCTTGGTTTGTCTCACCTTGTCTCCCACGTCCCGGGTATTGTCTGCAGGTCGAGACCGCACCTTGGGAGGGAGGAGGGAGGGTATTACTGGGACAGGACAGGGGCTTCAGGGCCGCGTTTGCTTTTTTTTTTATTTTACTTCTTCTCTTTTTCTTCTTTCCTTCTTTCTGCGCGCATCCCATAATTTCTAACAGTCTAAAATACCATCCAGGCTGGACTGGCTGGGAAGGCGCGATTTGCGTTCCAGGTGCCAGATCCACGTGACTTTCTGACTGGATTTTCTATTTGTGTTCCTCTGCGATTGGCAAAAATGGCAGCCTTGCTGCTCTCACGGCAGCACACTGTTAGATCTATCCTCTCTGCTCGTAGATCCCGCGTCGCACTGCTGGCTGCTCGGAGCTAGACCGCACGCGCCCTTCTGACGAGGAATTGGGTTCCCCTGTCTCAGTTCAGCCCGTCGCAAGATTCGGTGCGCCAAAAAAGAAAGCAATATTGATTCATGTGAGCAGAGCTGCAATTTCCTGACCGCACGTGTGATCCTAGAGACTGTTGGCCGCTAGAGGCCTGGGCCAAAGCAAGACGAGCACTCGATGGCTCGTCTATTGCTACTGCTAGCTGTTAGTGGCTCTGTCCAGTATCGATCCAGCCAGTCAGGGAGGTTCTTTTGTTTCTTCTTTTTGGGTGTCGATCGATTCGATCGCTCCCTGTCGAAATCGAGCAAATTGCGGTCTCTTTGCCACGAATTGTGGCCTCCTGCCGTGCCCTTGTCATGTGCAAATCTTCTTGCGCAAAGCGCGTGCAGCTCGCCTCTGCACGGGCTGTGACTCGTATCATCCCGGTATTACTCGTACCTCGTACGGTCGCCGTATATATTACTTCATATTTGCCCTTGGGTAAGGCAAAAAATACCCGCACAGTATGAGCATGGACGCGCTGGGAGCGCGCTAGAACTTGTTGGGCGGCTTTCTCCGCGCCCTGTAATTGTAGCTGTACCCGTACAAATACTCGTACACCGTACGCCGTACCGTACGAGATGCGCAGACGGTCGACCCGGTCGACGCTTCAGGTCCACCAGCCCCAACCCCTGACCGACAACCTGTCGGCGCCACGCGAAACCGCCCCAGACCTTTTTGTCGCCTTCTATGATCCACTCCCACAGGGATCACACAGACATGCAGCTGCAGCGCAGTGTGGCACTGCTCGTGGCACGCAGTGCTTTTCTTGTGCCATGCATGCAGGTAGCAGCCTTGTAAAGTATGTACTCGTACATACGAGTAGGCGGGATGTCCCCTCGTGCTCACCTGACTGCGGGTAGTCCATGTATGATAGATAGTCCATGGTGAAACTGCGAGTACTCGTAGGATGCGGACGCACTTCTGCCCAGGTTGCATTTGTTATTTGTATCGTGCACGCGCAAAACCCCTCACAGCGGCAGGGCTCGCTTACGGAGCAGTGCCGCCGGTGTAATGCTATGTGCTCTGTATTTGTACTCGTGCCTGCCAGCAGGATCCTGTACTCGTTACTCGTACAATTACCTACCTGGAACACACGTACAAGCACCAAAAATACAAGGGTACATTGCAGACCGTGACACAGACTACACTGGGCGGTCCAGATTTTATGGCGTCTGATTCCCGGTGGTCCTCCCCTCCCTCTCCTCCCCCCCCCCCCCCCCAACCCCTAATGCGAGGAACCTTCAAAGCTAAGACGCCTGGAGGCGCGCCATGCCAGTGGACTTGGCCACCCCCCACTGGCCGCCCTAGCACAGATAAAAAGTGGACCGTTTGATCCCGGCCTGAACACCGCAGCCCCCACTTGGCGCCATTTCGAACGAGAAGCAGCAAGAGCGATGGCGCTAAATAGATAAATTCGAATAAATTCGATAAATTCCTTATTCCGCGTCGAATGCCTGCCGCCCGTAACGGGAAATGGTAAATTGGGGAGCGGAGGTCCAGAAAAACGCCCTTGGCTGGTCCCCATCGTAACATTACCCACCAACAGGCAACAGCTCACTGTTCGCCCTTCACCCCCCCCTGCGCGCGTGCAGCGCCCGCCTTGTTGCAGGCCGTCCCTTCCTCGGATCTATTTTCCAGAACAGAGAGGCCTGTAAAATAACATGAATAATCGATAAAATAGCCACCGCTAGCCGAAAACAGGAGCATTATCACAAGCGGCCGACTCGGTCTAACCAAAACGCCAACCCCAGCCTCTTGATTCTCCCCCTCCCTCTCAAAACACGACAGCTTTACCTTCCTGTCCCTTCCGCCCACCGTTCCTGCCCAAACAAGGTCCATCGCCATAGGGAAAAAAAAAAATCCTTAGTATTTTTTGACAGTCCTTCTCTTCCCACTACCAAAACCTCCACCTTTAAAACTACAAACTCGTCGACTCCCTATTCTATTTTTTCTTCATCAACACCGCCGCCATCATCATCACGACCATCGCCTCTGTTGCGCTCCGCATCAGATTTCCCTTCTCTTCTCCCTTCTCCCTCCCCCTTTCTTTTCTTCCTTCTCTTCCGCCCTGCCATTGATTGTCGTGGTCAGCCGGCTGCTGGCGTCACGTCTTGGTTCCTGCAACTTTTTTTTGTCGCTCATCCTTGCTCGCCTTTGCCGACGACATCACCCACTCCTTTTGCACAATTCGAGCGCCGGCCTCTGCCACCCTTGTTGACTAGCGGCCTGTTTCGCGTCATTTTGGGGCGTCTCCGTTTCTCTTCCGATCTTCAGCATTGTGCGCGGCTTTTGGGAAGCACAGCTGCCAAAGACACGTCAACATCCTCTCCCCCCCCGGTCAGCATCTAGCGACTCCTGTGTCCATCATGTCGATGTACGGTGGTCACCGCGGGATGGGCGCCGTCCCGCCCGCCAACGGCGTCGGCCGTCTTTCTGAGCTCCTCGACCAGATTCGCTCCGAGTTTGAGACTCAGATGCGCGCCAGCGAAAACTACGAGCATCAGAGTAAGGCCCAGACCCCAACCCCTTTTCCTTGTTTCTCGTTTTCCGTTTCCGTCTCGGCAGATGGCTGCCGTGCGTCCGTTGTTTCGAGAAAACGACGCGCATTTCGCGCTGCGCAGAAGAAGGCGAAGGCTAACAATGGCCCCTGTGGGCGCCAATAGTCCAAGCGCAGGTCAATGAGATGCAGCTCATCCGCGAGAAGGTCTACACCATGGAGCAAACCCACATGAGTCTTAAGCAGAAGTAAGCGCACGCACACCGCCTCTCCCCCCCCTCTCCCCTCCTACTCCTACTTCAGCGTCCCGTGCTCTGTGCCGTGCTGACCTCATCGCTCCACAGGTACGAGGAAGAGATTGCCCTCCTCCGCCGCCAGCTGGGAGAGCGAGGCGGTGCTCCTCAGGGGCCCATGTCCGGCCCTCCTCAGCACGGGGGCCCGCCACAGCCGCCAAACCTCGGCATGGGCAATAATGTTTTTGCTGCCATCATGGCCGGCCAGGGTGGCCAGACCGGCCTCGCCCCACCGCCTCCGCCGCAGGAGCAGCCGCCGCAACACCAGCTGCAGCAGCAGCCGCCGCCGGGCCTGCAGGGTCCGCCGCCTCCGCCGCCACCGCCGCCGTCGCAGCCGTTCGGCCAGCAGCAGTACGGCCAGCCACCTGCGCCCGGCAGCTTCCCGTCGCAGCCCCCCCAGACCACTGCCTCCCCCGGGCCTATGAAGGGTCGCCCTGTCGGTCGCCCTGCTGGTGGACCCGCGACGCCGCAGATCAACACCCCCGTGCCTTACCCCGGCCCCGGCCAGTCGCCCCAGGTGGCCTCGCATCCCACGCCCGACCACGCCCGCATGCAGGTGGCTCCTCCCAGCCACCCGAACAATGCCCTGGGCGACCTCGACCCCGAGCGCCTTCCTGCACACTACAAGAAGACGCGGGACGACTGGTTCGTCATCTTCAACCAGCAGGTGCCGCGCGTGCTGGACGTGGACCTGGTCCACACGCTGCAGCACGAAAGTGTGGTGTGCTGCGTGCGCTTCAGTGCCGACGGCAAGTACGTGGCCACGGGCTGCAACCGCTCGGCTCAGATCTACGACGTGCAGTCGGGCGAGAAGCTCTGCGTGCTGCAAGACGACTCGGTCGACGTGTCGGGCGACCTGTACATCCGCAGCGTCTGCTTCAGCCCCGACGGCAAATACCTGGCCACGGGTGCCGAGGACAAGCTCATCCGCGTGTGGGACATCCAGTCGCGCACAATCCGGAACACGTTCGCTGGCCACGAGCAAGACATCTACTCGCTTGACTTTGCCAGGGACGGCCGCACGATTGCATCTGGCAGTGGTGACCGCACGGTGCGCCTCTGGGATATCGAGAACGGCCAGAGCATTCTCACGCTCTCTATAGAAGACGGCGTGACCACGGTTGCCATCTCTCCCGACACCAAGTACGTTGCCGCCGGCTCGTTGGACAAGAGCGTGCGGGTCTGGGACATCCAGCACGGCTATCTGGTGGAGCGGCTGGAGGGTCCAGATGGCCACAAGGATAGCGTCTACAGTGTGGCGTTTTCACCGAACGGCAAGGACCTCGTCAGCGGCAGCTTGGACAAGACGATCAAGATGTGGGAGCTGGCGGCCCCTAGGGGCATGTCCAACCAGGGACCTAAGGGCGGCCGCTGCGTGCGGACCTTTGAAGGCCATCGGGTAAGCATTTCTCTCGAATCTGCTGCGTTTCTACTCCTCCTGCTCTTTCTGCTGTTTTTAAGGTCCCCCCCCCGCTGACTGTCCAGGACTTTGTTCTCTCCGTGGCCCTGACCCCCGACGCCACGTGGGTCATGTCTGGTTCCAAGGACCGCGGCGTGCAGTTCTGGGACCCCCGCACCGGCAACACGCAGCTCATGTTGCAGGGCCATAAGAACTCTGTGATCTCGGTTGCTCCCAGCCCAACGGGCGGCTACTTTGCCACCGGATCGGGCGATATGCGTGCTCGCATCTGGTCCTATGGTCGCTACCACGGTTAGGCGTCGACTTTGCTGACCGAACACACTGGTAACGGTGCATTCAGAAATGTATGAAAGCCGGCACGCTACAAGATATGACAGGGTAGTGCTTTTCAGGGATTACATCTTGGTTGGTTCCGGACGTGTTTTGCTGTTTTGTTGTTTTGCTCTTTTGCTATTTTGGATCTCTTGATCCTTTGCTTGTTCTTGTTGACTTTAATCTCTCTCCTATGCCCATCCGTCGCGTTTTTTGCGATTGCTTACAGATATCAACAACGAAGGGGGGATGGAACAAACAACACGGCGTTTGGAAGAAAACGCAACAAATCCAAAAGCCAGAAGCTTTTTCTGATTTTCCTTATTTTCCTTACTTTTTTGTTTTACTTCATATTTTCTCACTTTGACATCTCCTTGTCTCTCTTGTTGGTTTGTTCCTCTTTGGTTTTGTTTCGTGTGATTTCGCGTTTTTCCTGTACTTGGATGGGAGGAACGAGGAAAGGCCCCGTGCGCAGGCCGGATTCGTGCTGGTGTGGGCTCTGGCTGTCCAGTGTAAAGTAAAGACTTTGAGCAGAGGTTATCTTATGGTGTGTGTGTGTGTTGGCTTTGGGGCACAGAGAACAGGCGGGTTAGTGTGGCTATCGATTAGTTCAATTAAAGTCGTTTCTCATTATTTGGGTATCATGGAAGCTGCCGCTTGCCCTCCTCTTTAAGGGCCTCTCTCTCTCTAGAGCAGACCGCTAAACAGGTCGTCAAACTCGTCGCCTCCTCTCTTTCTCTTCTTCTTGGCTTTCTTCTCCTTCCTGTCCTTGTCCTTCTTCTTGGCCTCCCGGGCCAAGACGGCGGCGGCTTTCCTCGCCTTCCGGCCGTCATCGTCGCTGTGGCTGCTGCTGTCGCCGTCTTGCCGCGAGCGCTTCCGCGGGTTCGGCCGAGCGTCGTCCCCGTCTCCGACCTCTCCGGCCTCTCCCGCATCTTCTGCTTCCTCGACATCCTCGGCCGTCTCGGGCTCACGCGCCACAGCCACGCCCAGGTCGATGTCGTGCACGCCGCGTGCGTCCGGGCCGGCCGCGTGCGGCCGTCGGCGCGACGAGGGCGTCGGCGTATTGGCCTTGTTGTCGGTATCCACGTCCTCGTCCTCCTTTGTCGCGTCTTCCACTACGTCCTCCGCCTCCGCCTCCGCCTCCGCCGCCTCCTCCTCGTCGCCCGCCAGCTCCGCCACGGCCGCCCGCACCTGCGCCAGCACCCCCAGCAGCAGCATGCCCAGGGGCGCAAACTGGCGGTCGGTCACGAGCCGAGAGAAGGCGCTGTTTTGAGGGGTCAGCACGGAGGGGTGGAGAAAAGAAAAGAGACACGAGAGACGCACAGGTAGGCCTTGGGGATGAGCTGCGCGCGGATGAAGCGGGCACGCGCCTGTACGCTGTCGATGGTCTTGGTGTCTTTCGCCGCCGCCACCGCCGCCACCGCCGCCACCTCACCCTGCAGCTTGACGAGCTGCCGCCGCAGCTGGCCAAAGGGCGCCCACCAGTAGGCCGAGAGGCGGTGCTGGTTCTTGTGGCGGCGGTGGAAGCCGGCAAGGATGCGGAGTGCGGCGTCGAGGGCGGCGCCGGGGTCCGAGCCGGAGGGGGCGGTTGTTGTCGCTGGGGGCGTAAAATCAAAATCCGCCGTGCTTGGGTCGCTGCGTAGAGGCGTAGAGGCCATTGTGATCATCGTGGTCGCCCGGGCGCGGCGCTGCGTTGGGAACGCGTGTGCTCGTGCTCGTGCTCGCAGCTGGACCAAGCGGGCAGAAAAAAACGCTGCAGCACCGATAAAACATTTGCTTATCGTGTTCGCAGTGCCCCACTTATCTGACGCACCGCCGACCGCTGCAAGAAATGTGTAGCTAATTGGACAATGAATGAAAAAGGGAAGCCATGGTGGGGGTGGGGTTAGGTCGGAAAAATCGACGGCAAAAAAAAAAAAAAAGACCGGCCGCTATATTAGAAGGGCAGCGTAGGGGGATGAAGACTTTTTTGACGCTTGCAAGAGAGAAGATGAAAGAGAGAGAAACGAGGAGGACTGCAATGGACAGCAGACACTCCGTCGATCTCGCGAACCCCGGCTTGACGTGACCTTCTTCGCGTGTGTGTTGTCTTGTATTTTCCACTGAATCGATTCTGTTCGAACAACCGCCGAAAAAAAAAGGATAAAAAATAATGTCGTCCTCCAATTCGTCCTCCTCCCCCCTCACGGTCCTCCTCGTCGGCAACGGCGGCCGCGAGCATGCCCTCGCGTGGAAGCTTGCACAGTCGCCGCGCGTGGCCCGCATCCTGGCGGTGCCGGGCAACGGCGGCACGGCGGCGAGCAACAAGGTGGAGAACGTGAGCGACGTCGCGGCCAACGACTTCCCGGGGCTGGTGGCACTGGCCCAGCGTGAGCACGTGGGCTTGGTGGTGCCCGGGCCGGAGGCGCCGCTCGTCGAGGGCATCGAGGGTCACTTCCGGGCGGTGGGCATCCCATGTTTCGGCCCGTCCAAGGAGGCGGCCATCCTCGAGGCCAGCAAGACCTTTTCCAAGGACTTTATGGCGCGCCACGGCATCCCGACGGCGGCCTACCGCAACTTTTCCGACTACGACGCAGCCTGCCGCTACGTCGAGACGCTGGTGCCGGCAGAGCGGCCGGCGGCCGTGGCGGCGACGCCGGCGGTGGTCATCAAGGCGACGGGCATTGCGGCCGGCAAGGGCGTGATCCTGCCGCTGACGCGGGCCGAGGCGCTGGCGGCGCTGCACAGCATCATGCGCGACCACGAGTTCGGAGCCGAGGCGGGTGCCGAGGTGGTGGTGGAGGAGTTCCTGGACGGCGACGAGCTCAGCATCCTCTCGTTCTGCGACGGCTACACCATCAAGTCGCTGCCGGCGGCCCAGGACCACAAGCGCGTGTTCGACGGCGACCTGGGTCCCAACACGGGCGGCATGGGCTGCTATGCGCCCACGGCACTGGCCACGCCTGCGCTGCTGGCCCGCATCGAGCGCGAGATCCTGGCGCCCACGCTGGCCGGCATGCGCAAGGATTGGGCGCCCTTCCGCGGGCTGCTGTTCACGGGGCTGATGATCTCGCCGGCCGGCGACCCCAAGGTGCTCGAGTACAATGTCCGCTTCGGCGACCCGGAGACCCAGACCGTGCTGCCGCTGCTGTCGGCCGACACCGACCTTGCCGAGGTCATGCTCGCCTGCACCCGCGGCTGCCTCGACGCCGTGCAGCTGCACATCGACGCTCGCTTCAGCGCCACCGTCGTCGTCGCTGCCGGCGGCTACCCGGCCGCCTATGCCAAGGGCACCCCCATGGTCGTGCGCGAGCCGCCTGCCGGTGCCGGCATCCACGTCTTCCACGCCGGCACCAAGCGCAACAGCGACGGCTCCCTGCAAACGTCGGGCGGCCGCGTCATCGCCGCCACCGCCACTGCCGACTCCCTCGAGGCCGCCGTCGCCAAGGCCTACGCCGAGGGCGTCCCGCTCATCCAGTTCGACCGCATGCACTTCCGCAAGGACATTGCCCACCGCGCGTTCCGCAAGACGAACGCCGCCGCCGCCGCTGCTGCTGCTGCTGCTCCTGTCGAGTCGCTGTCGTACGCCGACGCCGGCGTCAGCATCGAAGCCGGCAACGCCCTCGTCCAGCGTATCAAAAAGGCCGTGGCCTCGACCGCCATCCCGGGCGCCGACGCCGAGATTGGCGGCTTCGGCGGCGAGGTCGACCTGGCCAAGGCCGGTCTGCCGCCCTCGCCCTCGCTGCCTATCCTCGTCGGCGCCATCGACGGCGTCGGCACCAAGCTCAAGGTGGCCTTGGCCCTGGGCAAGCACGACACCGTGGGCATCGACCTGGTTGCCATGAACGTCAATGACCTCGTCGTCCAGGGCGCCCGCCCGCTCATGTTCCTCGACTACATCGGCTGCAGCCGCCTCAACAGCGACATGGCCGCCGACTTTGTCGAGGGCGTCGCCGCCGGCTGCCGCGCCGCCGGCTGCGCCCTTGTCGGCGGCGAGACCGCCGAGATGCCCGGCATGTACCAGGGCGACGAGTACGACTCCGCCGGCGCCGCCATTGGCGTCATGCACACTGCTGACCGTCTCCCCCGCCTCGCCGACATGGCCGCCGGCGACCTGCTGCTCGGCCTCGCCTCCAGCGGCGTTCACTCCAATGGCTTCTCCCTCGTCCGCCGCATCGTCGACCGTGCCGGGCTCGCCTACTCCGCGCCCGCCCCGTGGGCCCCCGAGACCACCGTCGGCGCCGCCCTGCTCACCCCCACCCGCGTCTATGTCCGGTCCCTCCTCCAGGTCGTCGCCCGCATCAAGGGCCTCGCCCACATCACCGGTGGCGGCCTCACCGAGAACGTTCCCCGCATGCTACCCCCCCACCTCGCCGCTGCCATCGACGTCTCCACCTGGCCCGTGCCCCCCGTCTTCGCCTGGCTGCGCAGCACTGGCAATGTCGCCCCCACCGAGATGGCCCGCACCTTCAACAACGGTGTCGGCATGGTCGTCGCCGTCAGCCCCGCCGACGCCGCCCACGTCACCGCCACCCTCGAGGCCGCCGGCGAACGCGTCTTCCGTATCGGCCAGCTCGTCGACCGCCCGCCAACGTCTGAGGGCTGCATCCTTTCCAACCTCGATTCGTGGGCTTGATTTCTGTGCTGCTTCCGTGCTGTGCTGTTTCCTTTGCTTTTGCTGCTCGTCATCGGTTATCAAAAGGGGGTTTGTGAAAAATATGGGTTTGGATCGACTGGGACAGGCATCAATAAACACAAACAGTTGTCTTCCAAGAAGTCAAATAGTAAATGCCAAAAATACCAAAAATACAAAGTATAATATCACGTATCAAAATGCTAAGTAACAAAATGCCAACACCCAAACGTGCACACGGCAGAAATGCTGCTGTGAGAACACCCAAATCTCCCGCCCCAAAATCAAATCCCAATAAGCTTCTTCGGGAGAAACGACCACACCGTGCCGATAATGGAAATCGTAATCGAGACCGTCAAAATGCAGTACTGGAACGCCTTGTCCCTCGGGGATATATCCTTTCCAAAGAGCTTCAGATGGAACAGTATCGGAAGTCTACACAGTCAGCCTCCAAAAAAAATCATAAAAACCATAAAAAGCACTACTGGATGCCAGGGGAGAGACACACGTCACGCAAATCGTAAAGCACAGAGCGCTGCCCATAAACGCCATGATGCTGTCAAAGGCTGGGAACAAGATCGAGATCGTCAGGAAGACCAGGATAATGACAATGCGCGTGGCCACCTTGAGGAGACCCCGCACAAACACCGACTGGCCGGTCGTGGCAGTCGCGTCGGCCCCGGGCTGCTGATGCAGTCCAGCCAGGATGTCCACCGTCGTAATGATGGGCCGCGCGTTGAGCGGCAGTTTGGTCAGCGGGATGATGGCAATGAATATGCAGAGCAGAAGGCTGAGCACGCGCGGGTAGCCGGACGTGGTCAGGATGTTGGCCGTGATCTCGTCCATGACATCGTCACCGAACATCAGGATGCCGGCCACGGCCGTAATGGCATCCAAGACAAACTTTATTGTTGTCAGAGGGGACAAGACTGAAATTCCAGGGCAGCGGAGAGACATACCGTAAACGAAAACGTCACGTTGACCGCCTGCGTGTACCGGTGCGGATGCCTCATGTCACGGTAGATCTAGAAGCAGCCCATGTCAGCAGAGGCCCAGCCTGGCCGGAGCACGGAGCACGGAGCACGGAACAGAATGAAGCCACCCACGTTGGGAAACACGCTGTGGCCACCCCAGGGCGACATGAGCAGGCCAAAGGACAGAGGAAGCGTCAGCCAGTTGTCCGGGAACAGGTACGTGGTGGCCGGCTGGATCAGCGAGCCGGGTGACGTCTTCTTGGTGAACCCGTCAATGAGAATAATGGTGACAACTGCGAGTGTGTGAGCGGTAAGCTATGAATGGAGGCATCGTCCTAAGCAGGACACAACACGGAACTCACTGCTAAAACAGCACGCGATGCCGATGATGCTCGTTACGCTCAGCAGCCGCATGGGCAAAAAGTTGAGGGGTACCATGATGGCGCAGCATAGAATCTTCCACCCGACGCTCGACAGCAGCCCCGGAATCAGCAGCTGGAGCGAGTCGGCAAAGAGCACAATAAGCGCTACACAGGCCGCCATGAGCTCTAGTGTGAACAGCAGGCTGGTGACGAGGCGCGCGCGCGGACCGAACGAGATGTACGCCAGGTCCGAGAATGTGATCACCACAGGGTCCAGGTCCATGCACTTGGCCAGCAGGTGGGCTGTATAGGCCGTGACCGCTGCCGCCAGAAACAGGGTCGTCAGCCCGCAGATCCAGCCTGCATACCGGATGCCCATCGGCAGACTCAGTAGCCCAATGCCGATCAACACGTTGATGCTGTTGAAGATGGTCTGCGGAAGCGTCGACTGGCCCTCGACCGTCAGGATGATCTTGCCGTCCTCTTCCACCTCCTTGACCAGGATGGCTGGCCGCTCGCCGTCGGGTGCCTCGCCGCCGACCGCGCCCCCTCCTTCCTGCTGCTGCCGCCACAGCGCGCCCGCCTGCGCCATGGACGTCGCCTGGCGCCCACTCGTGTACGACAGGCCGACTGCCGAGTCGATCGAGCCGTACCAGGCGCTACTGCGGTATGAGCCTACCGTGCCATAGCTGCCGGCGACGACCGGCGGCGAGCCGGGCATACCGGCCCCAGCTGACGCCAAGTGCGGCGGGTAGCTGAAGATGGACGGCGAGCTGCCTTGCCGGAACGCCCGTGACAACTCGCCATCGAGCAGGCCCTTGCGCTCCGACGACGCCTGGTCAGGCAGCTGCAGCTGCGACGGTGCTCCGTCGACAGCTGCGCCGCTGCTCTGTCCGGGACCGACGACGGGGCTGCCCGCGTCGGACGGCGGTGCCCGCAGAGACGCATTGTCCGAAGACGACGTCACGGCCGCACTGCTGCCGGCTTCCAGGCGCTGCCGCAGCAGAGACATCTGCGGGCCAGCTGCCGCCGCATGTGACCCGGCTCGGAGCGAGCTGCTACCCGTCTCCACGTCGCCCAAGCTGCTGCCGTACAAATCCGACTGTGGTGCGCCGAATATTGGTTCTTGGTCGGCCGCAAAGACAAACGACGGCCGCTGGGGTATCACTTCTGTAAAGCCGGCCGCTCGCTGCCAGCTGCGCGTAAACGATCGGATGCTGTTGACGCCGCCAAGGTCGGTCAGGGCAGCCAGCCGGGCTCCGACGGAGGATCGGCTGAGAACAAAGTTAGCAAATATCATACTTGGAGCTCGCTTCCTCTCTCTCTCTCTCTCTCTCTCTCTCAGAGAAAACATACCGTCGTCGGCTCAGAGGAGGCCAGTCCGCCACCCCTCTGTTGCCCCCTCCATTGTCGTACGGATCTCGCTCGTCGTCCTCGGGAAAGTCGCCCAGCAGCCGGGACGAGGCGTCGTCGCCGTCCCGGCCGG
The DNA here is from genome assembly GCA_014183095.1 of Harringtonia aguacate. Taxonomy (NCBI): domain Eukaryota; kingdom Fungi; phylum Ascomycota; class Sordariomycetes; order Ophiostomatales; family Ophiostomataceae; genus Harringtonia; species Harringtonia aguacate. The sequence goes on from JACCPH010000012.1 coordinate 425,854, forward strand.
CAAATTGGACGCTGCGGAAGCCAGAGGAAGAGATGCTGCCACTGAGGACCGGCGAGTCCGAGGCCGCAAGGAAGCTGGTGCTGGCATTGGGTCGCTCGCTGCCGTCGGAGTCATGTGCGAGGGGGGCCCCATTCTTGGATGGACCCGACGCTTCTGCTGTCGGGGGGGCCATGAGGATGAGGAGAAGTGGGAGAGACAAGACGCGAGAAAGAAAAAAAAAGATCAGATATGGAAATGGGCCTCGCTGGCTGGTAGCTCTTGCTTTCTCTCCCTGTGTACTTTGCTTGTCTCAGCCGGCTCGCTAGCTTCGCTCGATCGGCAGGTGGTGAAGCGGGGGAGCTCTTTCCCTTTGCTTGCCAGTCGAGGTGCAGCTGCCGTTATTGGCAATAAATGACAATGTTACCGTAACAGAAGGCAGATGGGCTCAGCAGCCAGAGATCTCAGATCGCACTCTCTAAAAATTGAGAGGTAATAATAGCAGGGCAGGGGAAAGGCACAGAACCGCAAGCAAGCGTGAATCGCCAGCCGTTGAGACTAGCAGGTTGGAAGCTGGGACAAGCAAAACACACGAAGAGGCAATAATAGTCCCAGCGCGCGCCAGAGGACGGGGGTCGGTCACGCTACTGCTGATAACAACGAAAACCCTTATTACGATATAATTAGATACCACCGCGACGAGGACAAAGCACCTACTACCTATTCGTACTCGTGCTATCATGGTGCATTATCTTCTGTGGAGAAATGACACGATGGTCGATGTCTTTGCTCTTAGTCAAGATGCAACGCAACAAAACTAAATCCTCGCAGCCCACGTATATCGTACGTATCGAGCCGTCCTAAAAGCGCGGCCCGTCTATTGTGCGAATAGATCCGAGAGACAGCCGACTGGGGAGGCTGCTTGTGGGCAAGTTCTTCGGCCTTTTTGCCCTTCTTGGACCTCCTGCCTGATTGCTCGTAGAATAAGACGGCCTAGAAAAAAAAAGCTTACCGTAGCCAGACCATAATACACCTTATCTCTTAGTGTGATAAAGCCAGCTCTACCGGCACCTGCAGGTTCTGCAGACATCTGTGGTCATCTGCAAAACTAATAAATCCGTCTGTTCTCTGGTTGGACAATGCACGCCATAGCTGGATGTGGGCGGAAGCGGCTGCCGCTTTTGACTGGCATATCACATATACGTTTTACGTGCCGAATTGCTCATTGGCTGGATCACTGAGTGCCCAATTTTTGAGTGGGTAACTTCTGGTATTTGCTATAACTATCTAGAATAACACGCAGAAAGCGAGTTGAACTAGATCAAATCCCTCCCATCAAACCGAACAGAAATGCTGACTCTGAATCTTCCATCTTCTCTCTCGTCCCGTCTCCAAAGTAATCAAACTTGTTCTATCGTCGCAAAAAGCAGACCCTGATGCGTGTCATTCCCCCAAACTCCGTTCTCGAAATGCCAAAAAAAGAAAAAGCTATGCAGTTTTTTGTCTTTTTCTCTCAGAACCCGTCCACTCCCTCGTTCCGATTTTGTAATCCGACAGTGGCGTTTAGACAAATTGTTTGTACACATGAAAGCAAGGCCATCCACCGTCAGAAAAGCAGGGGGAAATGACACGAAATAGAAAACAAAAACACCGAGAGATGAAGGTGGCAAAAAGAAGGGAAAAAAAACAGATGAAAAAAAAGACAGAAAAAAAAACAAAGGACGATATACCCAGAGTCAGCAAAATCTGTCCCAACGATCGTTGGGGGATGATGAGAGGAAATGATAGTCCAACTACAAGTGATGGTGTAGCTCAGGAGCGTGTGTCCTGTAGACCACCAACCCACTCAAAGTCGCCGAAATCGGTGCGCCTGTCCCGACGCCAGTTCCAATTCCAGCCGCGGCCTTTGTTCCAAGGACATTCCTTGGCACGGTCCTTGCCCGTGTTGCATTTGTTGTGGCCGTTAGAGTACCCGTTTGAAAGGACATAGTGGTGATTGAAAGCGTTTGGGCTCGGCTGCTGATGAGCTGGCCCGTAGTAATGATCCGAAACGCCGTGCCCGTATGATGAATTGTAACCATATCCAAAAGAATTGAGACCCAGTCCCGTGCGGACTGCGTTCAGGTCTTTCTGCGACTTCGACTCCGATCCCGACGACGAAGAGCCCGTGTAAGCTCGGCGACGAGCTCCCAGAGCTTCCCACTTGTCGAAAGCGGAGGTAGCAGGAGACTTTGTGCTTGAAAGAGGCGACGACGCGGTGTTGGGAACCCGGAGAGACATGCCCTTATGGCCCTGGTGCAGGTCGTCAAAAAGACGCAGCTCCTGGTGGTGCTTCGACTCGGGCGCCGGCTTCTCCTCCATCAACGGATCCGAGAAGAACAGAACATCGTCGGAGGAGTCATCAATGGCACTCTCCGAGGCGAACTGGTCGATGGACGAGATGGTCGAGTCGAGGTCCAACGACTTGGTAATGGGAGATAGACCCAGGCGAGGAGTATCGTCGTCATCAACAACGGCAGTGGGTTTGACCACAGGCTTGTTTTCGCTGACGCTGTCCTGGCTCCAAGTACGTGCGTTGAGCTTCTTAAGAGCCTCCAGCTGACGGACTCGCTCCTCTTCCTCCTCTTCCTCCTCGTCCCACATGTCGCTCCAGCTCTTGGAAACGCCATCTTTGCGACCAAAGACAAGCGACATGGCCGGGGTGTTGCGGGCCTTGGACATCGTGATCGGGAGAGAGCCAGCCGTCGGTGACACCCTGGACTGCGGCAGTTGAAGCTGCATGGACTTGGGCATCGCCATGGGCTGGCCGATGGCGAGCGAGTTCATCGAGGCACCGAGGCTCGAGTCAAGCACTGATGCCAGTGATGGGGTCTCGCCAGTGATGGCAGAGCACCAATCGCCCGTCGTGGCTTCGGACTTCGAGAACAGCTCCTCGGTGTAGCTCTCGTTGTCGGGAATGACACTGAGCTGGCGGAGAGCCTGCGGAGGGTTTGTCTGCAGAGCCTTGGCCCAAGGGAAGGTGCTGCCGCATTCGACCTGTGGGCTCTGGATTGACGGAGTGCGCAGAGGTTCGCGGTTGGCTGCAGAGGCGATGACGCGACGATCAGCAGAGCAGAAGTCATCGAGAGCCTCGTCGGACGTCGTGAAGCTTACAACGCGGAGCAGCGCGTTGCGAGCCCCGACCAGAGACCGCTTGCTCGGATCAAGGTTCATGCACTGAACGATGACTTCGTAGGTATCCTGGGACATCGAAGGGAAGACGTCGAAAAGGGACTGCTTGTCGCGAGAGAAGTCGAGAAACAGAGGGTCGACCTCCGTTGGGATGGTGAAGGGGTTGCGAGAGAACAGGACATTCAGCATGCAGATGCCGATGGCCCAGATGTCTGCCTGGGCAGGCGAGTAGCCGGCTCCGGCAGAGTCATACTGCTCCGGAGACATGTAGCGGTCGCTGCCAACAGTGGTCTCGTGGGTCCACTTTTCTGTCGTGGCGAGGCCGAAGTCGCCGAGCTTCATGGTGCCAGCCTCGGACAAGAAAATGTTCTCCGGCTTGATATCACGGTGGTAGATGCCCTTGGAGTGGATGTACTCAACGGCATCGACCAGCTCCAGCATGAAGAGGCGAACGTGTTCGGTCTCGAGAGGGCCATGACCGTTGCGGATGGCCTCGTACAGGTCACCGCGCGGGCAGAATTCGAGAACAATGTAGATGTGGGTGTCAGTCTCAAAGGAGTCGATGAGGTTGACAATATTTGGGTGCCTGCCCAAACGGCGGTGCAGAACCAGCTCCTCCGACTTGTCGTCAACGGCGAAGTCGAGACCAGCCTCATCTGCAGCGTTCCTCTTGGTCAAGTACTTGATAGCGACAGTTTCGCCGTTATCTAGCCTCTTGGCCAAGAAGACCATGCCGAAGGAACCATGGTTGAGAGGAGCAATAGTGCGGTATCGTCCACCGAGGACGACACCATCTTCAAATTGCTCTCGCAGGCAAGCCATGGGAAAAACGGCGTCGAAGATGCAGAAGAGGAGAGAGAAGAAAGGACGGAGAGGAAGCGGGGAGGGGGGAGGAGAAAGAGACGAGGTGAGAGAAATGGACAAATTAAGTAATGGAGAGCACGAGTTATAGCGTCGTCCTTGTATGATCCGCTATGCGTCGGTAGAGAAAACAAAAGAAAAGAAAAAGTGCTAGAAGGGGTATATATGGTCGTTGTTCGTGAAGGGAAACGGTTGAGACGGGTGGAATAGCGGATGATGATACAGTGCGACTCTGCACAATGCCTGAGCACGAGGCTCGATCTTCCGAGGAAGCTCGCAAGCTCTCTTACTGGCGGCCCAGTGCAATTTCGATCGGATGCTTGGATGTTTAACTGTTCCGGATGCTGTCTGAAAGGCGTCGGTGTCGATGCGTGTCCGCAGAGTATGCGGGGGAGAATTGGTAGATGCTGGGAGCACAAGAGAGCTAGGAAGCTTGAGCTAGGCGTTGAGATTTCGTCGCATACGGAAGGTGTGAAGCAAGATTATAAGGGAAAATGCAGGGAACGCTGAGTAGAGTCGTTTCGTTGTGTCAGAGGCTCATATGGGGTGGTAGAAACAAAAGAAATATATGAAAGGTAGTTGATCATGAAAGATTGGACAAGTCGTCCTTCGAGAAGGAGAACAAGAGGAGAAGGTCTGGTGTTATCGTTATAATGACATTGGAGCGGGTGGGTGGGCTTGAAAAAGAAGCAGCGAAGGTTGAAGAGAAATCAAAGAGCAGAAAAGGCTGATAAAGAGTGTAGTTATTTTGGCTGGTTTTCTTCCAGGAGTCAAGGTAGGTCCGTCTCTGAGGAGGTTCAGTTCTTTATAGGAACTGACGCCGGGTCGCACGGTCGGTCCAAGGAGCAAGAGACACGGTCCACGTGGTCCGAAGTGCGGAAGACCAAGCTGGCTTTGTCCAGAGTTGAAGAAGTCGGAGCTTGAGTAATGCGATGAGAGCGGGTAAGCGAGGCGGGAGGCGTAGTCGGCGAGCGTTGGGAAAAAGGATAGAAGTTGCACGCGTAGTCCGACACGACACAAGACTTATGACTACTTCGGTTGAGGTTGGGGGTTGACCATCGGATGGGGAGCGGTGGTTGAAGGGTATGACTCTTCGACCAGCCGGGGTCCAAATAGTCGGGTGCCTCCGCTAGCGTGAGGCGATACGGAGGTGAAGTGGTCAGGTGGGAGAGCCGGGACCACTCTGTCGACGTCGGCAGGAACGCTGCTTCACGCTGGATGAAAATCCGGGCGAGCAGTAAAGGGATGCTTGTCTTCGCCGAGAGAGAGAGAAAGGTATCACAGGCAATTCGTCGAGATGCTCGAAGGGGTTCGTTCTCGAGGAGGTGCGCGTTGTGGTAGGCGATAAGGGGGTGTCGGGTAGTTCTCGAATTCAAAAGTCACTCTTGGATACCGACGAACGACAAAGACAGCAGATTGGCAGAAGGGTGAGAAAAATCGACGGGATGACAGCAAGGTCAAGCTGTTGATAGCTCTCGGTCTTCTTCAACCAGTTGCGTGATAGGCAGCAGCAGGTGTGAATTGGAAATTGTCGGGTGGGAGATTAATGCCTATTTGAATCTTTGCGTCGAACGGGTCCAGGTGACTGATGAGGAAGAGAAGGTAGAGAAGGAAAAGGAAGAGGACAGAAGGAAACGGAAGCGGATTGGGAAGGGAGTGACGAAGTAAAAGAGAAAGGAAGGGGGAAGATACGAGAGAAGAGGAGGGAAGGAGAGCAGATGGATGCGTTGGGTGAGTCGACAGATTGGGCTGGGCAGCGCAGCAGGAGGACAGCGGGCGGTGAGTTTGGCTGGTGGAGGTAGGGGAATGACTGGTGGTGTGGAAAGTCGAAGGCGGGTCCTGCTGCAGGTTTGATGAGGAAAGGCTTGGATGGAGAGGGGGGCGTGTGGTGGGTGTGACTGCAACACTCCACAGTAGCGGCAATAGTACAACAAAAATGTATTCGTACGGCTCGCACGCGCATACAATTTACTCGTATTACAGCAGAAGCAGGACCTGACCGGCTCTGGAAGGCACTAGGAGGTGATGGGTGGTGGTGGAAGGTGTGGGAAACAGGGTGGGCAAAGCAGAGAAACAAGCCCGGGAGGCAGCGGGATGGATGGTGCAATGGGCCAGGCGCAGGGCCAGAATGGCAAGCGCAGATCGTCAAATGAGCACAGTGCAGCGAAAACGAGGCAGGCGCGACCGAGGCTGGACCTGGCTGGCGTGAGCATGGATATCATGGGGTCTGCCCAACAAAGCATCGGCGTATATAATGGGGGGGGGGGGGGGGGGGGTGTATCATAGCTTACCTGTCGTCGTATCTTCTCAGGGGCGGAGCAGATGGGAAAACAAACAAAGGCGAGAAAACACGTCCGAAAAGCGATAGCGGGTACCCTGATTACTACCATGGACGCGTTGGATTAGGGGTACCTGGCTATCTCCCGAGTTCCATGGTGTTCTTTCTTTAGTTCAGCTCAACGATGACGAATTTATTTGTATGTAATAATAACTGTAGGAGCAGGCAGCCAAAGAGTCATACCCTATACTCGTTCAACAAACGACTCTGTCGGCGACAATGATGACGAGCACTCAGCACCCAAGATCAAGAGCTTGCTGTTTCTGTTTACGGGGGGGGGGGAGTCGAGCTCTTTGTGTTATCTGTAGGCTGTCTACGCATACAGATACGGGTGTTTGTTTTGTACAAATATGTGCGAAAACCAGTCTGCACTGTGTACTCGTTGGCAACTTTTGGTCGGCTGTGGCCGCAAGCAACAGCTGTTAGGCCGCTACCTGTGTCAGACGTACTATCTCTGCCTAACTGGGCACAAAGAAACTCGGCGTGCAGGTTGCCTCCGATGGTGTGGGCTACCCGGAACGGGTCCCGCGACCGTATCGTCGCGCTGGCTTCGAGACACGTTGCCGGACCTGATTAGCGCACGGTTAGTGGATTTATTTGTACATATCAGTGCTGGCGATACAGCGGCGCATTGAATTCGGTCCCCCCCCCCCCCCTAGCGAGACAAAGAAAACAAACTCTCCGATTCTCTGGCCTTCTCTGCGATCGTGAAAGACGTGCATGATTGGCCGCTACGGCTCCACACCATCCTTGCTCGCTTCCTTCCTGCACTCCTGTCCTCCTGCATGGTCCCAATGGTTCACTACCTGCCAACCTATTATTTCTCTTTTGGCGCAGGGTCCGTCGATGAAAGTCCCCCCAGCTGACCGCCATGTTCGTGCGTGCAGCATGGCTGGCGGCGCAGCCATCAGCGACGGCCTCTGGGGCGCGCTGGGGAGGAAGCGCCCGCGGACGCAGGCAGCGATGCAAAATAGAAATAAAACTGGGGAAGAGAGCTGCAGTCCACATTCCTTTGTCGAGATGGAGAGCCCCTGTAGCAGCGGTTGGCTGCGTGCGGAAGGCCAAAGACGAAAAAAATAGAGTGAAACGAATCGGTGGCCACGGCGAGAGGCGCCTTTGTCAATTGGAAACAGGACCGAGCTTCTCCACTGCTACGTGTGCTGTACGGGTGCCAGAGAAGCAGGATACGAGTACGAGTCAGGCATGCACCGCCGTCATTAATCGCATGTGTGCCTGCATCTTGTTCGCTGTCGGGCGAATTGATCTCTGCTCCGTATCTGTGATATAAGATGGCTTGTCACATCTCTGCCTCATTCATGGGGTCTCTCCCCCTGCTGCAACGGCTTCCATCGAAAGTGGACTTTTTTGTCTTCAAGTCTCGCGACGTAAAGCGGTGAAGGCGCGACAGTCCATTCCATTCGTCATTCGTCACATTTTGAGGTTGCTGTTCGTTAGTTGCAGAGCTGCCCGTCTTGAAACGGCTCCAAGCACGAGGCCAGGGGGGACGCTATATGCACTCCCATGCACGCTGCTGCCCGCGTCCGGCAGCTGGAATGTGTCTTGCGTGTGAGGGCGAGCAAGAGGTGGTATGGGCTATTAATACAGGGGAAAGCGTTTCAGCACGTCCGATCGCCCCTGCGCAGTCTTTTCGTAATACTCGTTAACTTTCGTATTGCGTCTTCCTCTTCCCCAGTGTTCCGATGGACATCGGGATTTCGGGTTGCGCACTGGCACGCCAGCCCGTCGCCGTGCGTCGTCGTCGTGCGTCGTCGTGCGTCGTAGCTCCCGACGAAGCACACGATGCTCGCCAAGGCCGCTCAGCGAAGCGCGCAGCGAAGCACGCCAGCAGCGCTCGAGCACCACCATCGGAATCCGCGATGGCTGCATGACCCTGCTGCGCCAGACGCGATGTGTCAGCAGGCACTCCTACGCTCCTTGTGCATAACGGCATACCACATCCGCATATCTTGTGCGTCCTCGTGCTTCGCAGGTGGACTGCTTTTGCCGGTGGATCTGGTGCTTCGCGCCAAGTGGACTGAGACTGGCCGGCTAGATGGAGGATAGCGCCCTCTGACAGGCGGCAGCCACTGGGCGCAAACGGGAAAAAGCGACGGGGATCTCATGCAGCACTACGGTTCCTCTGAAGCAGCGCGTGTGTGGTCAGTCTCCACCCTTCCGGCTCGAGCATGCATCCTTAAAAACTAGCTGCTTGACGCTTGATGCTGGGAGAAGGCGGTCAAGAATTGCGGAATGGCAGAGCAGGAATTGGGAGAGCTGGGCAAAATGGGAAACGTCAATACGATGGCAGAAGAGCAATTGGCCGTCTGGCCTACATAGACGTGGGCATCCAGGCCAGACAGGATGACACAGGAGCGGCGCGGCTTGGCTGCCAGGGAGACGAGAGCATTCCAGAACGCCTGGCAATTGACCCCTCCTCGCATTCCTGCGTCTGGTGCCTCCCAACTCCCGTAATACAGAGCCGAACACGGCAGATGGTCAGACACGCCACACACGTCGAAAGTACACACACCCGACGGTCGATGCAGCAACCAGCCGCGTGCGTTCCGTGCGATGCGCGGCATTCCAGCCACCCCGCGCAGCCAGAGAGGTGCCACTCGTGTGTGCGTACGACGTAAGATATTTTTGCTCGTATTGTGTGTGTGTGTGTGTGTCGACCCAGCACATTTCCCGTCCGTCGCGGCCGTCTTGTTTCCCTGCCACGGTGTCCCGCCTCTTGTGAGGTCCACCGCACGGAAAACCTGGCCGGCAGAGAGGACACACGCAGACGATCCCGCTGCCCGCTGCCGGTTGCCGCAGCCACTCATGCGTTTCTTTGCCTCTCGGTGTGCACGAGGACGAGTTGAGCCTGTAGGCCTCGTACGAGTATTGCGGCGATGCTCGCATGAATTCCCAATTTTCCCGGCATCGGCATGCGCGATCCCACAGAGCAGACCCAGCGTTCCCAGCCAATGCTTCTTCTTTTTCTCTCTTCCTGCCCATGCGGAAAAGGGAAGAAAAACTCTGCAGAATGCATACGTCCATCCGCGAGCGGCAGAGCCAGAGGTTGGTGCATGCATACGAGCGAACGATCCGTCGAGTTGTTTTTTCCTGCTTGCAAAGGAAACAAGTTTAAAAGCAGGCCGGACGCTAGCTTTCCTGGCTCTAGCGCGGCACAGCTTCGTCTTGACCGCCTTTCATGCCTGAAAAGCCCATATTTGCATTGCATCTGGATTGCTCGTACTCGTAACTGCCATTGCCTTCCGCATTGGGGTCTTTTCGTTCAGTGCCCTCTATTTTTCGCTGTCTGTCTGTCCATCCGTCCGTCTCGCCAAACCCACTCGATCACCCTGCAGGCTCACGTCCCGCTCGACATCCCCAGCAGCCGTATCCGCCTTCCGTACTAAGCAGGCCTTGCGCACGAAAATATCCACCTGGCCTGCACCTTGAGCACGGAAGCTGCTGCAGAGAGCCGTTAGGACGAAGAGCAGAAGAGGCAAAAAAAAAAAAGACTGGACGAACAAGGGGTCTGAAATTTCCCTCGTCCTTGCGCCCTTCTTTCTTTCTTTTTTTCCTCTTCCCCCTTCCTCCTTGTCCGCTTTGGGAGAAGCTGCCGACCGTCGACGACGCGGACGCGAACACCAATCCGAGATCCTGGGGTCACCTACAACTGAAGATCTCTGCAGAATTTTTTTTATTGATTTTTTTTTTTCCGCTACGACGCAATCTCTCGTCAGAGGTCTTTCACCGCCTTTCCCCAGCCTCTCTCTGTCTCTCCTGTCGCCGGTGGCATCGTCTGTCGTCCCTGGTCTCCCTACCGTGTCGTCTGGTCGGCTCACCGTCTTCTTGTCGGATTGCCACCCTCCTGGTCTTCCTCCTCCTCCACCTCCACCACCATATCAACCGTCCCTCCGCTTGCGGTCCGTCTTCCGGGTCGTCTTCCGCTGCCCACAATGGCCGCCGCCGCCGTAAAAAACGCCGTCCAAGTGGTCCTCCTCGACATCGGTGAGAAGCACTCCTTCTCCCCCCATGGCAGGCTAGGCTCCTGCTCTGCGTGTTATCTCTGCATTAGCCCTGGGCGGTCTGGCTAATGTGAGCGCTTTTCTTATTATTTCCTCCTCCCCCTGTACAGAAGGCACCGTCTGTCCCATATCATTCGTCAAGGACGTCCTTGTAAGACAATTCTCTTGCCTCTCCACCCCCCCCTTCGTCCCTCTCGCTTTGTCTTTGATGCTGCGCTGTTTTTTTTTGTTTTTTTTTTAACGTGCTGTCCCTCCCTCGCTTCGCCTCCTCGCATGACTGTTTTCTTCAAGGCGGCCTCGCGTTTTTGATCGGCACCGACAGCGTCGACAGAAGTCCTCGGCCTCAAGCTGGTGCCGCTTGGGTGGAGCTCCAGTGGGCTCTCTGGCCGCCTTTGACACGGAGCCAGCTGGGCGCTTCTTGTCATCTCGTCCCGCCCATCCGCGCTTTCATGCTCTCGTTTGGTGCTTTCTCGCTCTCCCAGTATGCCTTGCTGCTAGTGCCTGTTTTCCAACGCGCGTATTCGTTTCAAGTGACGACACCTGTCTCAGCCAGACAACCTGTTTGCCGTGCTGTGCCGTGCGGTACTGTGCTGTGCTGTGCTCTGTGATATTGCCCAGGCCAACGTTGACCGTCTGTCTGTGTCTTTTTTGTTGCTTCTCTATAGTATCCATACTCGCTTCGCTCTCTGCCGCCTACGCTCGCGGCAAAATGGGACAGCCCGTCCTTTGCTCCGTACCGTGATGCCTTCCCGGCTGAGCACTGCGCCTCACCGGCCGCGCTCACTGCCCACGTCCAGGACCTCGTGGACCGCGATGTCAAGGCCACGTACCTCAAGAGCCTTCAGGGCCTCCTGTGGCGTGAGGGCTACGAGAACGGCTCGCTCACAGCGCCGCTGTTTGCTGATGTCATACCAGCGCTGACGGCCTGGCAGCAGGCCGGCGTCGCGCTGATGATCTACTCGTCGGGCTCGGTGCCCGCCCAAAAGCTGCTGTTCCAGCACACTGGCGTGGTGGGTGCTGAGGTAGAGGCCGGTGGCGCGGGCAAGGATGTGACACCCCTCTTGAGCGACTACTTTGACACGGTCAACGCGGGCCCCAAGACGGCCGCCGCTAGCTACACGGCCATCCTGGCCGCCCACCAGGCGGACCACCCGGCGCCCAGCAGCTGGCTCTTCCTTAGCGACAATGTGCTGGAGGTCGAGGCCGCGCAAGCGGCCGGACTGCAGAGCTTCATCGTCCAGCGGCCAGGCAATGCGCCATTGGCGGCTGAAGCGGTTGCGAAGCACCGTGTCATTTCAACCTTTGACGGGCTGTTGTGAGAGAGAACAGCAAGGCATGCGTCGTCCTCTTTTCGGAAGGGGGAAGGGAGGGAAAGGGGGGGGGAGGAGGGTCCTAATGCTACCCTATGCTATGTCACGAGTAGCTGTTAGCTGTCACAGTCAGTCAATACCCGAAGGGGAAGAAAAGCAACTTCTGCAGTGCCAGCGAATCTGTTCTGCTAGCCCTGTCCCTCAATTGCCGCGTCAGGCAGATAGGGAAGAAGGGTGGGCAAGCCTTCTTTGGGTCTGGACTGCCCCTTGCGTCGACTCTTCATGCTGTCCTGCATGTGCCGACACACACCATTCCATAAACGGACTTTGGGGCTTCCCAACCATTTGACACAGGCGACTGACCACTTTACCGCGATCAGCACCGAGGACAGAAGGGCGCCAATCACGACAGGTGTGATACATAGTATATTTGTAGCAAGAGCTGGCGACCGTATTAATACCACGCTGTAGTCTTGGGGACGCCGGATGCCGTCGTTGGATTGACTATTGACTAGCTTGGCGTCTTACTGTGCACACTTGCCGGAGCGGCTGAGCTGCTATCTAATACCTATCTTACCTTTCTACAGCGCGCCCGTGCTCGCGTAAAGTGCTTGCATGTCTCCTTTTCTCCTCTTCGCCGATCTATTTGTACTCGTAGTGCGGCCAGCTCGTTATCAGTCTCTGGCGCCGAAGCTCCGCTCTCCAGCTGCCATCTGTTGGCATTTACCGTCCACAGTATCAAACACGGCGTGGCCTGCTCAATCTCGATGGGAAGCATCAGGCAGGGGGGCCGTCATGCCGGACCCCACCAACCTTGCTTCGGTCTCCGCGTCCCTCACGGACCCCCTTCTCCCTCCCCCTTCCCTCCCCCTTCCCTCCCCCCCCCTCCGTGCTGCCTGCAGACGGCCATGCATCGCCTTGGAGGCAGGGACGGTACTACTTTGTACGTGTTGTGTAGTAGTAGGCATCCCCAATGGAAAGGGGGGGCATCATCTGACCGCTTTCGTTGAGGGAGGCGGAGGGGGCAGGACAAATAAGGGGGGGGCAAGATCATGCAGCTTTCCCCAACTTCTCCGGCTGCCGCGAACAAGAGAGAAGAAAATATCCTGATGTCGCGTGCACGGACACGCGTTCATTTACTTTACGAGTATTATCCGTATCTTTTGCCCACGGCCGAGACCCCGAAACGACCGGCCACGGGAACGAATCCTCCCCTCCTAGTGAGACAGGATGCCGTCCTCTTCAATGTTGGCAAGTCGCCCAGAAAGCCGTGATTTGCTCCTGAATGGCACCACCCTATCACTGATGGGCTGTCCGGGAGGGTGGGTGCGCGGGCGACCGTCAGGGTGATCCGGATTGGGCGGAGGGGAGGGGGGGGCAAGCTCTGCCGCTCCCACCCCCTCACAAGAATTTACTGGTCATAGCTGACACTTGCCGTTCGTGGCTCGTCTATGACGAGTTGCTTTGTGACGATCATGTCGGCTGCTCTTTGAGGAATTGGCCACCACGCTGTCCACCGCAGCCACGTCGTATTACTGTTTCTCAATCAAGACACAGTGTCTTTCTTTGGCGAACAGCAATGGTACAAATAGGATGGCGCAGACCAACCGCTGTGCATTCCCTACCGTCAATTAATGCATGAAAAGGTAAGCATGCAGACAGGTCAGAAACAGGAAATCTGCAACAAGGTATTAGCTGAACTGGTGTGGGATTAGAAACTGAAACGGCTACGAATTAGTACACACCTCCAGAAAGCCCTGTTGTGCATTTGTATCTTATCCGTAGATGTCGATTTCTGTATCTCACTGTGTGCTGTGCGGCTTTCTCGAGCTGCCCATACCCGAAGCCAATCTTTCGATTCCTTGGGAGCAGTTTTCTTGGCTGTTCATTTCGTTACGGCAGTTGAAATTTCCGTCCCCGATAGCATTTCGACAATATTTTTGTAATTGGACGCTTCGATCATCATTTCTGTTTTTTCTTAATAAAATCGAATGAATCGCATGAAGCAGCAAGCCTTAATACGTAGTAAGATACGAGCAGGTGTGGTTTACCTCGTGTATTTGTATTCAGCCCGAGGCTGCTTAGGCCTGAATTTTGTGCTAGCTAAGGATTCAGACCCTTGATAAAACGATTTCTCAGCGGGAATTTACAACGGTACAAGTCCCTCGTGGCGCAATTGGATAGCGCGTTAGACTGTTATACAATAGCCATCTAAAGGTTGGTGGTTCAAACCCACCCGGGGGAGTTATTTTTTTGCTCTTTCCTCACATTGTACCAATTCGTCCGTTCAAGTGATTCCTACCTTTTTTGTTCTGCCAACAAATTTAATACGAATGAAATCTATGATTCTATGATGTCTACCCGGGTTACAAAAGTTCTCCTATGTCCTGCAGCGGATGGTTGTAGCAACAGCGAGACTCCGATGCCACATACGAAGCAGTTTATGGACCGTCGGACCATATTTCGACCCTGCAGACTGCAGGACATTCGGCGCATGATGGGAAACCTCATAACGGCCAAGGAATTGGTTCCAATTGTCTATTCTCAAAACAATTATTGCTCGTCTGGTACTTCATTGGCCATTGTTGAACGAACAGACCTTCCTGAAGAAAAACTCTACAGCTTCTAATAATAGTAGTGCTTGATGACTTGACGTTGTAAGAATCTCACGGTGCCAGTTACAGCAAACATCAAGTTTCAGATTTAGAATGGGATGTTTTTCGTCTTCGCAATGCTTGATATGCCCGCTATGCCCGCTATGTTCGCTACCCGTACTGCCCATTGTTCTTCTCATCCTCTGTTTCAGTCGCCAAGGTGTGCTTCGTAATGCCCTCAACCCCTTGCTGCGATGGCTTCATTCTCCCTTTCCATTGCGCCAACAGCTTCGGAAATGGCCTCCTCCGAAAAAGCGTCATATGATGATTTTGACCTCATGAGTCCCCGCATTTGCTTAGGCTGTGCAGCGACGAGGATTGGCAAATGAGGGGGCAACACCACGAAGGAAGTTGCAGCACGCTAGCAAAAGCGTTGGCCATGATGTATGGTGTACTCTTGTTCTCGGGATGTTCTCATTCGAGGATTGTGTGCTATCTCATGACTCGTGAGAGATTTTAGGTGTCGATCACCTGTGTTCAACAGTAAGATCCCATTCGCGATGTTTCCGACTAAAGACCCCAAAGATAATTGTTGGACACGAACGGACGATGACTCTTAGTGTCGTATCCCTTCTCTTCAATGCCGAGGATAGCAGCCGGTTACAGTCCCACGTAAGCTGGCTGGAGGCCGGCAAACATTCAGCGACAGAGAAGATGTAACCTTAGCCGAACATCTTTCAGCCGAATCCCCTGTAGAGGCGGGCATTGATGCTTTGGGGAGAGGGGGGGGCATCGGCCTCGAAGCTGAAGGCGGTTGTTTCAATACACAAGCCTGGCCTTTGAGCGATTCAAGTGCCATGCAAAACAATAGAGAAATTGTTTCTTGATGGACCAGCACGTATCTCCGTTTTGGGAAAGCTGGGGATGGAGCTGGGTGTTGGCCTCTCTCGTTTCCAGAGGTAGTAGACCAGCCTCTGGCTGATTTTGGACTCCAGGAGATCGAATCCCAGGGCGGACATCATGGAAGTTAACCGCTCCTCGGTCAGATACCGCGAGTTGGTCACGCAAGCTTCCGGTAGCACCATGAAGACGCTGGGAAAGAACCGTATCAAGTCCGAGTCGGAAGGTGTTGAAGACGCAGCTGTATCTGATGATATCATGCCCGGCTCATGAAGGAAATCGAGACAGCGTAGCAGCATTTCGCCACGGTCAGTTTGCTGTGGCACAAAGTTGAGAACCAAAGACAGACTGATGATATCGAAGCGCTCAGCATCCGACTGCGGCCGAGGTCGTTGCAAGAAGTCTTGCTGAAGGATTCCGGGGCCTTGGCTGTTCAAGTCGATGCGCTCCATACGAAAGCAGCCACTGATGGCGCATGCATTGGTCGTGCTCAGTGCGCCAACCTCGAGCATCCGCAGAGGCGCTGCTGACAAGAAATCGGGGGGGGACGAGAGTGCACCTCGTTTCGTCTCAGTCAGGCCAAGCCATTGCATGAGAACGCGAGAGCTATCACCGCCACGATCACGCCGCTGTCCTTGCAGGCTGGCTTGTTGGTACCGGGAGAGTCCGCCAAGAGCATCAATCTCTGCTGCCAGAGCCGTTGCGGAAGCTGTGTCGCCACGAGCCACAGCCTGCTTCCTCTGCTTCTCCAGCTGATGGTGGCTGTTTATGAGTTTTTTCGTAGTCTTGCGTGAAAGAGATTTCGACGGTCGAGCAGTTGGCGGTCTGCCAGCGGCTAAACTTGTGACGCGCTGCGACCGCTTTCTCTTCGTTGTACCCATGACGAGGAAGATAAAAGTCAGGCCTTCATCTCAACAAGGAAGACTGGCCGTTTTCCAGCAAAAGAATAAAACACATGACGGAGACGTCTTCTTCGAACGACCAGGGTTCATGCAATTCCTTCACGCTGAGCATCACACAAACGCTGTTGGCAAACTGATGGACCATCAACTCCAAAAAAAATGAATAGGAACTGAACCGTTGATATCACTCGACCCACCCTACCGTGCAGCTATAATGAGTAGTCAGCAATGTGGCTCGTGCGCCACAACTTTTCGCAACCCTAACAGCCACACCAGAAAAAAAAAACCACTTTACGGGGATTGTGGTAATATTTTTTCAGTTCACATCTCGAATTATCCCACGACACCTTTGATCCAAATAATCAAAGCACGACAACTCTGTCACAAATCGTTCGAGATGGCTCCTATCACGAAAGGTATATATCTAACATGATGGGGAGAAACACCCTCTGTTGTCCTCCCCCCAACATCGCAAACATGTGAATCCAAAAGACAAAAAGCTCTGCATCGGGCTTCCCAATCCTCGCCAGGACTCCCCTTTGCCTCTTATCTTCTGACCTAGAGCCCTCGCTCGGGCTGCGAGCGACATGGAGAGCGAGCGAAGGGGCTGATCGGTCGAGGAGGGGGAGAGAAGGAGAAGGAGACGACCGGTTCTCTTCTTGGTCCAACCACAGCAGCAGCAGATTTTGCGAGTTCTGTTCCAAGAGCGATTGCTGATGCGCCCTTTCTACTACAGCTTCCAAGGGCACCAAGAAGGCCACCGCCGCCGCCAAGGCTGCTCTCAAGGGCGTGAGTTTTTTTTCCTCATTTTCTTCCTGTCCTTCCGCCAAACGCTGCTACTCTTACTGACCTGTTTCACCTACCAGGCGAGCTCCAAGAAGGCCCGCAAGGTCCGCACCTCGACCACCTTCCACCTCCCCAAGACTCTGCAGCTGTCGCGCGCGCCCAAGTACCCGCGCAAGTCCATCCCGCATGAGCCGCGCCTGGACGAGCACAAGGTCATTGTGCACCCGCTGAACACCGAGAGCGCCATGAAGAAGATTGAGGAGAACAACACCCTCGTCTTCATTGTCGACGTCAAGGCGAACAAGGCCCAGATCAAGCAGGCCCTGAAGAAGCTGTACGACATTGACGTCGTCAAGATCAACACGCTGATCCGGTAGGTTGAGCCCGCTCTTGTTTTTTTTTTTTTTCCTTTCCCCGCGATTGGGATAAAATTTTCGGTGGCCCTAACCAAAAAAATATAGCCCCGACGGCACCAAGAAGGCCTATGCCCGCCTGACGCCTGATGTCGATGCCCTCGACATTGCTGCCACCAAGCTGGCCCTGGTGTAAACAGTTGTTTCTACGTCAAAATTTTTTAAAAAATGTCAAAATCTGGGAAAAATCGGGGGACCATGGGGAAAAAACGATGACACTGCATTGTGGGCTTTTTTTTACCCGGGAGCGAGGACTTGGGGACCAGGCGGGAATGCGTAATGACAGCCTCCCCCCGTTTCGTGTGCTTTAGACCACGCCTGAGATATGGCTGCGAGCGTTTCTTTATTTTTTCGTCCCGATTCCAATAAAGATGAAAAAAAGAGTAGCGTCTTTCTCCCCATTACGTCATCGTAATAGATGCAGTGCCTTTCTTGGTATTCAACGCTACCAACTGTGATGTTTGTGAACCGATGACTCGTTTGCATATATGAGTAGGGTCTTCATTCGTGCATGCTTTACCCTGGTGTCGCCTTCCCGCACCGTTTTCATGGCCGTCCAGAAGCGTGCCAGCAGGATCGGTCCCATGTCTTGGCTTCTAGCATCTATATATTCGTACATTTCGTATGCCCTCGTCGTCTGGGAGCTCGAGACCAGAGCCTCCCCGGACCAGAGCTCTTTCAACCCCCAAACTTTTACCACATTTATGCGTGCCGCATGCTCGTCAGATGCTTCGCCGTCAGGATGTTCATGTCCAGAAACCGGTCGACACAGTTGGCCAGGCACGTCTCCTCGCCCTTGTCCAGGGTCTTGCTCTTGATGGTGCCGCTGACGCACTTTTTCCAGCAGATCTCCGTCAGGGAGTGTGTCTCTGACAAGGCAATGTGGCCACATTAGCAGGCTGGACTCTATAAAGTTTTTTATTTGTTGTCATGACAGCACTCACGCGCCTGAATCCGTGTTCGCTGTTGCTCGTTGGCGATGAACTGACGCAGCTCGGCCTTGTCCTTGTCGGAGAGGCGGTCCAGATTGGCCTGGTCGAGGGTCACAGACGTAGCATCCATCTTGTTTTCTGTGCAATGGGGACCACAAGGAAAAGGGTCGTGCCGTCGTCCTTGTCGTGCTGCCGCTCGTCGTTGCAGGCGAATGTGGGCAAAGAAACGGGGAAAAAAAAATCTACAATGCCGAGTTTGCTCTTATCTTATCGGCACGGGACCTTGATCCCCTCCTCCTCTCCCCCTTCCCTCCCCCTTCATAAACACAGCCTTGCTCTTCTCTTGTGTTGATTTTCAGTCGAAGCCAAGAAGCCTGACCATTGTGATCATGTTATGCCTGACAGTGCCATACAATGGTCCGTTAACTAAAAGTAAAATTTACAAGCATTGAACAGAATAGCAGCAAGATGGATCAGACAAAAACACACAATGAGAGAAATCTATTAAAAATAAGCACTGTGATTATTGTCTTCTCTATCTCATCTATCTCTCTAGCCACAAAAGAAAACAAAGAAACAAGCGCAACGAGAGAAACGCTGCCGACAAAGTATTACTTGCGCAAGTCGTCGTCCAGATTCCACAGCTGCGCCAGCGTACCCATGAAAGAGAGTGGCAAGGAGACAAGATCCAAGAAAAATTCTAGGGTATATGCGGGAGGAATCTGTCAGACCAGCAAGACATGGAACACAACCACTCGGAAAAAAAGGAAAAAAAACAAGCGAACGACAGACAAAGAGAAACTGCACATGAGAAGTGCAGCCGGTAGTCTGCCATACATTCAGATGTACTTCAGCCGCCGTGCCACCACTAGAGAGACAACACAGAACAAGACAAGACTTCCCACAATGCCAAAGAAGGCATGCAGGTTATTCACCTCGTCGAGGACAAAGGGGACTTTGACATTCATGCCAAAGAGACCGGTAATCACGTTCAGAGGGACGATGATCGACGCCAGGAAGGTGATCTTGCTAAGAACACGGTTCGTGTTCGTGCCTTGGGTGATGCTGTCGATGGACAGCTGCGCAAGGTAGTTGCTGTGTGTGCGCGACAGCATCTTTTCGCAGTGGCCAAGGTTGTTCATCATGGTCACAACGTGATCCTGAATGTCGCCCAGGTACATGCCGATGTCCATCCGGGGCGTCACCATGTAGTTCTCATTGCACCGCTTCGTGAAGCCGCGCAGAACGTCAGCCTTGCCGCCGAGCAGACGCATCAGGCTCATGACATTCTTGCGGGAGTTTCCAATCTGGCGCAGGAAGCGGTTCATGTCGTCGGTCCGCGCAACATACACTTCGTCTTCGAGTCTGTCGGTTTGCATCTCCACCTCGTGGATGACAGGAGCAAACGAATCTACAATATCGTCGCTAGAAAGACAGAATATTAGTATATACTGAAGCAGAGACCCCTGCCCCGAAAAGAGAAACACCCCCCCCAAAAGGACATTGCACATACATCAAGGCATAGCAAATCCAGTCGCTGCTCAGAGCAACGTAGTCCTTCAGCAGGGCGATGCGGGTGCGGACCTTGGAGGCATGCAAGTTCGGCGCAAAGCTGAAGCTGATGGTGCCTTCACGGAAGACCACGACATAAGTGTGGAACGCCTCGTACTCCACTTCGCCATCTTCTTCTTCGACAATGTTGAAAGACCGGAAGCTCGCAAAATAGTAGGAGGGGAAAAGCTCAATCTTTTCCCGGGTCTCCTGCTGCGTGATATCTTCAATCGTCAAAGGATGGATGAAAAATGCGCGGCAGATGGCTCGGACTTCGTCCTCCGTCGGGCTGTTCACGTTCAGCCACCAGACGCCGTCAGTCTCGCCCTTTGGAAACGAGAAGAGGCCTCGGACGTCTTCGCCCGGAAGAACAAGATCAGAAAACTCGGCAGCGTGGATGGTAGACTCCCACGCAGAAGAGAAGAAGCTGAAGCGGTTCGGATCAATGTGCTGGACCGGCTTGGTAGGTGCTTTCGGCTCTTCCACCTCGACTTCCGGCTTCTCGTCCTTAGGGCTGGACGAGTCGGAGGAGACGCCGACGAAATCGCCGTCGGCCGTGATCATGGGAGACGGAAGGGAGGGTGCCTCGTTCGAGTCTGGCTGCTGTCGCAGGTCGGGGAAAACACGAGAATCAGAAGATTGGCGGCTCTGGGCCCGCAGGTGCAGCTCCTCTTGCATGAACGTCTCGAGGTACTCAAAGTCGATGCGGAGCCTTTCACGGTGATGCTCGGCACCCACCGGAAAGCACACATCTTCCTCGGCAGAATTTTTCGACGAGATGCTGGCCGTTTCGTTCTCGATGGTGTGCGGGCGGCTTCGATGGCTGCGGTGGCTGACAACCGAGGCAGTCCTCTGAAGTGGCTCCAGTTCGTCCTTCTCGGGCTTCGCCTCGGAAAAGGACAGATCCCGCTCGCGACGACGGGCAGCGGCAAAGGCCTTGACAGAGTTGGGCGGCGACACCGAGCGCGCCGTGCCAGTGGTCAGACGGCGAGCGCCCAGACCCTCGTGCGCGTTCTCGGCAGCATCGTCGTCTACTACGGCCTCTTCAAAGTCGCGCACGACTATGCCCGGTTGGCCGTCGACTGAAGGATGGATATCGCTGTCCACTTGGGTCCCGTAGAGAGAGTCGAAGGTGCCGCGGCGCGGCCGGGCGGCTCGCTGCGCGGATGACAGCCGGTTGCGGTGGTCATCCAGTTCCGGGACGGGGGTATCATACCCGGTGTCCGAAACGCTCCCATCACGCTCAGACATCTCTGCTGTGCGTTTGTGCTTGACTTGGGGGTGTGGTGGTCGGTATCCAGATGGAAGGATAGTCCAGATGGAGGGATCGATGGATCGCGTTCGATTCGAAGGATCGATGGCTCTGCTATGCTCGGCCAGGTTCAAAACTAGAGCAGGCTCTTTCGCTCCAAATCAGAGCGCGGGAAATCACTCGGAGGAAGCCATTCACGTATGACTTTGTGCCGGCGGACAGCGGCATGCGGCGTTTCGCCGCAGTGGAAACGGGATTGTTGTTGATTCCCCCTTATTGTCCGGCGTATGCGGCCAGTTGCAGCTCTGCAGAAGAGGAAGGAAAGCAGGAACGTAAGGCGTGTGCTATTCGACAGCAGCCGTTGGACAGGCGGCGGCCAAGTTATGGCGGCTTCTTGTTCACTCCGCTGTAGACCCAGCACCTGGGGCCGAGGAGCGAACGGCACAGGGAGAATCGGGCCTCGTCGAGTCCCGCCAACTTGGCGACTGTTGCGGTATCCAGAGCTGAGGGTAACGTTTCGTCGGGTGACGATAACGAGAATTCCAGCGTTTGAGACGGAGGGAAATGGCGCACGTCCAGGGCCAGATGTGGAACAAGTCGGTCAAAAGACGGCGGGAGGGTAGTGGTGTGGTACGAAAGGAAAACGGGTCGCAGCACTGTAGCCAGGGGGATTCGCTTAGGTGCCGCGTAAACTGGTTACGGCGGCTGGCAGGTGTCGAATGGATGTTCGACAGGTTTTCGGCTCGGAGAGGTTGCAATTGATAGCGTTCGGGGAGGAGGGTGTGGTTGAGTCAATAAAAAGCCAGTGAGGCAAAAAAGAAACAAGAAACAGGCCTGGCTGGACGTATGTATATACAGGCAGCAAAGCAATGAGAGATATGGCAAAAGAAAGCGACGGAGACTTCCTTTTACACAGCGAAGGAGAACAAGGAACACAACGTAGTAGGTGTTGGTTGTTGAAATGATGTGTGTGCGAGAGAGAGAAGGTGGAAAGAAACAGAATAAACAGAAGAGGTGAAATTTTTTGTCGTCGAATTTTAGACCATGAGGCGAAAAACTTGTGATGGGGCAGGGGAGGGGGGCCCGTTTTGCGCTGAGGAGCCCTCGTAACTGCGAGAAGGTGCCCCGCTCTTTCCTTCTGGCTGGCAGACCAGTCTAAGCATCTGAAGACATTTTGCGGCGTTACTCGTAGTCGTACTCGCAGCCGGTGCTTTGCATTCCTCTCTTCATAATCTATGCGAGGGAGAAGGCCCAGCAGTCCGGACAACACCGTTGGACAGCCATGCGCAGCTAGACGAAGCGTATATAGAGACCCTAGATTCCGACCGCACAAGAGAGACTACGAGTAGTTATCGCAGGCAGCACTCCTATTCTCAACTGCCGACGACGGCACGCAGCAAAGAGGAAATAGTCGAACATCTGTGCTCGCGCAAACAGATGCTGTCTACGAATTTCCCCTGCCCGCATGCACCGTATCTTACCAGGGAAATGGTTCTGTCTAGCTTTGGTACAAGAGATATCTCCGTTCGGCAAAGCCGAGGCTTGTCATAACAGCGTTCTCCAGGTAAGACAGTTTCCCAAGTCATCAATGGAATGCGACTTTTTTTTCTCTATTTGTATTAGTTTTTTTTCTTTCAGTCGTGGACCTACCGCTTTGCGCCTTCCAATCAAAGATTAGTGAAGAATCACGGCAGAATCACTGGCATATGTGCCTGCAGGTGCTTTCACATCTCTGCTGCAAATCTTGGCATCAGCCGCAATACGGGTGGGGGCGATTGATGAAATGTGGGTTGTAGCTGCAAGTATTTTTCTGCAGGAACCCCCGCATAGTTACAGCGAGTTACAATTATCAAGCCACGTAGTTCTGTGCCCTTCTGTATCCCGAGCTGTCGCCTCCAAAGCTTCTTCAACGGCGCCACCGCGGATTTGCACCTCGCCCTACCGCCCTTTCCTCTTCACCACACAATCCTACAGAGGGACTATCGCTATGGCAGATCAGCTGCTCGACCAGGTCCGCGACCTTGTCGATGGGCCGATTGTGAGCTACCCACTCCTCCCAACAATGAAGACCACTCAACGTCAACTAACCGATTGCTCGTGGACAGGATTTCAAGGGCCAGAAGCTATGTGATCTCATGGCCACTGCTCTCTTGTGTACTATTGGCGTATGCGAGCCTTTCTAGATACAGATGTCCGTTTAATCTTGAGCTGACAAATGTCGCGTCTTTAGGCCATCTCCTTCGTTGTCGGATACATTTTGCAGGACATCAAGCTGGCCGTCTACATCGCGCTCGGAGGTACTGCCCTGACCTTCCTCGTCATCATCCCGCCGTGGCCATTCTACAACAAGCACCCCGTCCAGTGGCTGCCCGTCGGCGGCCAACCAGCAAGCAGCATGAGCATACCGCAGACGGTGGTTATCGACGAGAAAGCATTGAGACGATAGAAGAGAGTATGGAAAGGGAAGGAGAGGATCAAAACAATAAAAGACCAGAGTGATTCGCACAGCAGAATGTGGGTGGCTATTTATGCATCCCAGTGGGCGTCAAATGAGCGTTATCGATATCCATTTCAAAAAGAGAAGCTATAGCATTGTTTCTTCGCAGAGCTACGTCATCTTGACGCCGTCATGGCGCCCTTCCAGTCCTCTATAATACCTGATTTGTCCGGTAATATGGCTGTTTGTGCCCCCCTTCCGATTTTTTTTGAACATGTTCCTCGGCGACCTGTAACACAGACGCCATGTCCTCATAAAAATGCATCGTCTAGCGGCCATACTTCTGGAACTCCCAGTCGCGATTGTCTAGAGGGCATACCTGGCGCGCCTTCAGCCAACGCGAGATACAATGGAAGTGGAAAGCGTGCTGCAAGCATCATCAGCGTCTGCTAGCCAAGGGAAAAGGAGGAGACGACAATGGGGAGACGTACGTTGCAAATGCCCCAAGCTACGGTGCATTCCTCGCTCGTAGCCGATGACTGGTTGGCCTGACATTCTATGCCTGTAGCAGGTGCACCATGTGAGAATCCTGTTTATACTGTGCCTCTCCAAGCGGCCGGAGGCAGACTCACATAAATCCATGATATGATTTCTGCAAATGGCACAGTTGTCGACAACAATGTCCCAAGCCCACAGGGCAACGGCATTCCACTACATGGCGCAAGCATCGTCAGCGTCTGGGAGCTGCTGCCAGGTATGGACATCACCGGCACACCTTCTTGACTTCGAACCGCTTCCGGAGCTCGAGGGCCTTGCCAGCATCGGCTGAGGCGGCACCCTTTTTCTTGGCAGCCGCACCTGACGGCGGCGCGTCGGCCATATCGACATCGGCCATGGTGGGTTGACGTGAGGCAGAAATCTGGACACGAGGAGCTAGCCGGAGCAGACAGTCGTTAGCATAGGTCAAGGTCATCGAATAGACGACGAACACGCCCAGAGTGCAAGAGTGGTCATCCAGCCCGAGCCGCCCAGCCAGCCGCCTACTGCCCGAGCGACATCTAGGCAACAAGCAGCAGGCTGGGCTTTTCTCATGTCCACTGACCTGTAGTTCCCCGTTGTAGTCTACCGATAAAAAGATATGGGGGATCTCACGACCAGCGCAGGACACAGAGAGGGCGATGCTCGGATTTTTTTTTTCTTCTCGCGTGCTGCTGCTGCTGCGAAGGCGTCGTAGAGAAAGCGGTATTCGAATGCTTGGAGTCCCACCATGCAGTTGGCGGATGCGGTGGCGGAAGGCAAAATGGCTGGTCATCGAGGCGGAGTTTCAGGCTTCCCATCAGGGTGCCTCTTGGTGTGGTGGCCCACTCCTTCCCAAGCCAATTGTTGCGCCCGTGACTCAGCCCCGTCCAATAGACGACCACCGCCACCAGCTGACTCCACGGCAACAAACAAATTCCGCGGTCCGCCTTGCGCCCTCCCGCCTTGTGTTCCTCTGTCGTTCCCCTCCATCCATCACAGACTGCGATCGTCATTTCCCTCAACTTGCTCTCCTTCGCAGCCAACAACAGCAATTCTCCATCCTATTCCCTCCTTGCTCACTCTTGCAAGCATTATCCTTTTTACTCTACACAGCTTCCGACCACAATATGTGCAGAGCACGCACACTGAACCTCATCGCAGCTGCACAACATTCAATCACTTCATTAGATTCCTCAGCGTCCTTCCAGCTCAACGGCTTCTTGCCAACAGCGCCATAGCTGACTGCGACGTCGCTGAACTCGGCGAGGCTGTCTCTTCTCCAGCCTTTGGCGACGCACACGCTCGCGATTGCGCTCGCGCCTCTTCCTCAGAGCAGGCGAAGCCGGCTTTTCCGCAGAAGCTGCCCCTATGAGACCAAGCAGTTCAAGCTCGCACCTACTCTCCAATCACCTCCCAGATCGCCAAGATCGCCCGTACCCGGCACCACCACAAATCTCCGACCAAAGAGCATCCCTGCTCTCCCCTGCGACGATTCCCTCTGTTGACACGCCATGCCGGACCCTGCGAATAGCAATGTGAAGCAGACGCCAGGTCGGCGACGGCCTGGCCCAAATGCCGTTCGCACAGCCCCTAAGAAGTCGTACGCTTCCGAGAACGACGCGTCGACCACCGACCCCAACTTCCAGCCTGATTTTGCGCCGCGCAACCGGGGTCCCAGAACCCCGCAGAAGCGAGGGGCTAAGAGCCCGGCACCTAACTCGCTGCCGGTGTCTGGTAAGTCCAGCCGGCGCGGCGGGAACAAGAATTGTCCCAAGAATATCACGACGACGTCGCCTGCCCCGACCAGACAGAGCCGACACACGCCGCCGCACACGGCCGGCCCCAAAGCAGCTTCTACGGCGTTTGCAGGGGCGACTTTCCACGCTTCACCGGCACCGTCTTCGCTTCCACTGCCGAGCTTCTTCACCAAGACCAACTCGCCTGACACGCCTCATGCCAGGACGGCCAGCACACTCAGTGGCCAGCAGCCGTCGCCGCCTGCATCGGACTCGGAGCTGGTGTCGACGGCCGCTAGGCGCGTGCCCCATCCAGCCATCCCTGCTGCCCATCAGTCGCCCTTGGACATCTTCTTCCGTGCCGACCGTGCCGAGAAGGAACATGCCCGGCGAGCCAGCTCTGCCAATATTATGCAGACCCCCATAGGCCACTTTTCGCCGCCGGGCCAGGCCGCAACCCTCTACGAAAATGGCAGCAACACGTTCCCCAAGGGTCCGGCTTCGCACCAGGCGGTGCGCCGGCCTGTGATAACTAAGAATTTGCCGGGGATTTCTGTGGAAGAGCTGGACGGCAACCCCCACCAGCCGATCGGGCCTGCCTTTGCGACTCCCTTCCACGAGCGCATTCGCGCAGTCCGACCAGCAGATGGCAGGGGCCCGCCCACGGCCACACCGGGGACGTTCCGTGACCTAGCATCCCCTTCTGTGTCGTCTCCGTCGGCTCCGCAGGCGCAGAGTGCCGACGACCGCAGCGAAGCCCTGAAACGCTTTCTGTTTTCAAAGACTTCAAATGCGCCGCTGCCGGGACCGGGGCCAGGGTCGGGGCCGGGACTGGGGCATTCCAACGCGGCTCCTCCTGCTCCTGTGACGTCCTCGCAGCGCTTCCCAGAGGCCACGACCGCTTCCGTCCCGAATGGCAGCATCGCTGCTGCGTACCAGAATATCTACGCGACGCCTTCGGCGGCTGCCACATCTAGGAGCAACGGCGGCCAGTCCAATTATACCGCCATGGAAACCAGCCTGCGCCGAATTCTTAAGCTAGATTCTCCGTTTAACGCAGGCGGAGCGCCGCCCCCCTACACCCGCGCGCCTTAGTATCTTATACTCCTCTGAAACATCACAGCTCGCTCTTTCTTGGTTACTTGGTCGGCTTTGCCGCCCATTTTCCTACCCTGCCGGCACAGGAAAGTTTTATTATTTTTAATGACTTGAGGAGCAGCGATGCCCGCCAGATGTTGTGCGGGTTTTCATCTTTGTTTTTCATCCTCTTTGCGAATCTGGCCATTTTTTTCTCAGTGCCAGCAGCGAGGTTTCCTCTTCCAACAGGAAGATTTTGAGTCGCAACAAGCCGGATCCATCATGACCATTCACCAAGCGCATTGCGAGCGGCATTTTGCCTTTTTTTTCTTCTTCTTTTTTTCTTTTTTCTTTTGGCTTTTCCTTCTGTTTTTCGTTTTTTTTTTAATTTTTTTATTTGGACCTTGTTCTGTTTTACTGTCTTATTGCTTCATTGTTTCACTGTCTGTACGCATGCTTTTCACTTTGTTTTGTACTTTGCTTTTACTGCTACCTTCACTCACTTTTTTCTTTCTTTTTTCTTTGTTTTCCTTATTTGTTGTACCTTTTTGGGGGCTTTCTCTTCCACGTCTGTCTACGTTCTGTTTACTCCAGCGGCTTCTTGCAGCGCCAACACGATGGGACACGAATAGCATGGATGGAAACGAATCGTCTGTCTTATGTGGCTGCTTGTATGGCGACATACAGGTCCTTCTCTTCTTGTTTTCATTTGATATATGTATGGACGGGATTTCACAGTCTCGCTTCCGCATTAGGGACCTGGTTTGGTTATGGAGACGGAATGGATGTTGCATATGCCAGACGGGGATGCAGGGGACCAACTTGTCTCGGAATTGGTGGGCGGCTTGGTGTTGTCGGCGTGCTGCTGCTCACCTTCTTTGGCGCTTCTGCCCGGGCTGTCTTTGGTCGTGGCAGGCTGTTTTGGGAAGGGAAGGAACGGCTGGTCGGGATGGTATATTTCCTATTCAGATGGACGATGTGGACGGTTATCGGAGTTGCAGGGTCTACGGATTCCGGAGGAGACGGCGGTTCTCCCGATTGTGATATCTGCTGGCATTCCAGCATGTCTTATGGATGGTTGGTATAAGCGACATCTTTGCCATTCCCTTGCTTTTCTTTTTCAGGAAAGGGAGATGAAGGTGAAGAGAAGCGAAAGGGGTGGAAGGAAGAGGAAGAGGAAGAAGGAGAGATGGTACAGCGGAGGATGAGAAAGGTGGTGGTGGTGGACAAAAACCTGAAAAGACCAAAAAAAATTCCAAAAAATATTTTGGAAGGTATGTTGTGGTTTCGCCTCGGGACAATACAAATACATAGAATAGCTTATTCTAAATGACAAACCGCATACATACCATGAAAAGAGGCAATCGCCAGGATGTGCAAGATGGGAAGCGACGGGTCGCTATTAGTACTCGTAGGTGTCCTGTTGCGATATGCACAAGCTGAGGTCCAAATCGCGTTTGACGCGTTGTGATGACTAACCGACCATGACCAAACACCAAGCTGGCTTTGCGTGTTCCTCGTCTCTCTTAGCAGTAATCTGAGTAGAGAAAATAGGTGAATGGACCGAAACGCATACTGGATCTTTTATTTCAAAAAGAGTCCTCGCGATTGTTCTCGCCAAACGAAGCTGTTTGCGCCACGGCTTGCGGCTCCGGCAAGGCATTTTTTGAGCCTCGTCACGGCGACCTCGTTCCATCAACCAGGGTGCCAGAACACTGCACGAAGTCGGTCGGCTGACGAAAACAGGGTTTAAAAGAGGCTGCTAAATATGGATGAGGACGCTTTACGAGACATTAATGGTGGAGAGGATGAAGAGGCCGCCCTGCAGCAGGCGCTGGCAATGTCGATGCAGCAAACAGACGGTGCCCTCAAAGGCGATGGCCCGCCCGATGCGAAGGGGGCATCGACTGTACAGGAAGGCCCAGCCAATAAGGCTAGCGGAGAATCTTCTGCTGAAGAGGTCCCAGCTGCACCGACAACCTCTTCTGTGTCTCTGCAGGGCCTGGATCGCCGGGCCATGGAGGCTGAGCGGCTGGCCCGCCGGCAGAGACAGCTGGAGCAGCAGAAGCAGCAGGGGCAGCAGAAGGATCTGCTGCAGGGCCAGCAGAAGAGCCAGCAGAAGAGCCAGCAGAAGAGCCAGCAGAAGTCTCAGGGGAGTCTTCCGAAGCCCCCACAACGAGACCAGAAACAGCAGCCAAAAGACGAGCCAAAGGCGCCGCCCAAGCGCAAGGCAGAAGCAGAGGTCGTGGTGATCGACGATGACGACGATGATATTGACGACGCAAGCACAGCCTCTGAGGCCTCGGACGCGCCGCCGCCGCCGCAGAAGCGCAAGCTCGACGACGGTGCCGCGTCGGTGCCGATTCGGGCAGGGCCTGGCGGCACTGCGACGAGCGCGGCCGCCTCCACCCACCTCCCCTTCCCCCGGGGTGTCGTGAAGAAGACGTGGGCGCGCGGCCAGCCCCGGCGCGGCGACGACATCACCATTGAGGAGGTCTGGCAGAAGGAACGCCTGGAGCTGGCGGTGCTGAGCTCGTTCCAGTGGGACGAGGACTGGATGCTGGCGCGCCTCGACGTGCGGCGGACGCGCGTCTTGCTCATCGCCTATGTGGCCGACGAGGGGCAGAAGCAGGAGATGCGCGAGAACGTGCCCAGCCCGACGATCCGCTTCTGCTTCCCGCCCATGCCGGCCGTGGGCTTCATGCACTCGAAGCTGCAGATCCTCAAGTACGCAACGTACCTGCGCATCGTCGTGCCGACGGGCAACTTGGTGCCGTACGACTGGGGAGAGACGGGGTCCATTGAGAATGTGGGTTGTCTGTTGACCACTTTTTGGGGGGATGCTTAAAAATGTATCCAAATTGACATGCGTAGATGGTATTCATCATCGACCTGCCTCGCCTTCCCGAACAAGGCCAAGCGCCCGCCTCAGCCAAGACGCAGTTCCTCGACGACCTCTGCTATTTTCTAAAGGCCCAGCATGTGGACGAGGCGCTGATTCGGAGCCTGGGAAACTACGACTTCTCCGAGACGAAACGCTACGCCTTTGTGCATACAATGTGAGTGGCCAGGCTCTGTCCTGCTGGGCTTGTCAGAGCAGGCACAACGCTGACGGCTGGAAGTTCTGGTCCGCACGCAGACGGCGCGTGGAAGCGCACAGGGTACTGCGGCCTGGGAGCGGCTGTGGCAACTTTGGGCTGGGCGTCCAGCAAGCTTGTTCAAGTCGACTACTTGGTGAGCCGACCTGTTTTGACAATCTGGTCTCGTGGATGTTACAGACCACTCACCTCTCACACGTCGATTCGGCATAGGCTTCTTCGATCGGATCTGTGAGCGACGACCTCTTGAATGCTCTGTACTACGCGTGCCAAGGTATGACTGGACGTCCCCCCCCCCCTTTTCTGGATTGGGGAATGGCCGCTGACTAGTTTTGCGCACAGGAGACTCTGGGATGAAGGAGTACGAGGCGCGAATAAACAAGCCGAGAAAGGGAAAGGGAAAGGATGCAGTGGCATATACGCAGTCCACATTCGCAAAGGGGCCCAGAGACTGCCTGCGGGTTTACTTTCCCTCCGAGGAGACGGTGGCCAGCAGCCGAGGCGGCAAAAGCGTACGAGTCGTATCCGGTCTCGTCTCATTGTTGTTTGTCGCTGACAGCCCATGCAGGGTGCAGGAACCATCTGCTTCCAGTCAAAGTGGTGGAACGCACCGACGTTTCCTCGGAACATGCTCAGAGACGCGCAAAACGTCAGACGGGGTGTGCTCATCCACAGCAAGCTGCTGTTTGTGCGGCCGAACCCTTCTGAGGCTGAAAAAAAACCTGCCGGCTGGGTATACCTCGGAAGCGCAAACATGTCGGAGAGCGCATGGTGAGTGGACATGGCCGGACACTCTGCTGATTTCAAGAGCTGACACGCAGCAGGGGCCGTCTCGTGAAGGACCGGACAAGCGGGAAGCCCAAGATGACATGCCGCAACTGGGAGTGTGGAGTGCTACTTCCAGCTGACATGGGTGGAGAGAGGACAGCACAGCCAGGGCCGGACGAAGGACCCAACATGCTGGACCTCTTTAAAGACACAATACCCATTCCTATCTCGCTGCCCGGCACTAGGTATGACACAAAGGGGGCAGAGAAGCAGCCGTGGTTCTTTTTGGAAGCGGAGTAGAGCTGAGAAGCTGTTGGCATGTTGGACATGTTTCATGGTGGATGAGACGGGACCATTCTATGCTGTGCGTGAAGCAAGCAAGAACACTGTGGAGAGTATATTTGGCAGAAATAGTAAAGCAAGCACATTCACAAGAATCAAAACGACATGTTCTTCTCAAAGCCATCCATCAAATCGACTGCCCGGGACGCCAGCATCTTGCACTCGTCGCTGTACCCGCTGCGGGTGCCAGCGGCCACGTCGGCAAAGCCCTGCTTCCAAAAGTGCCATCGCTCGAGGCTGACGCACTCGTCGGAGCCCTTGTACAAGGGCCCAAGAGAGTACAGCTTGGACGCGGCATCGAACCAGATGTTGGGGTATAGCATGTCTTGGAAGAACGACTGGCCATACCACAAGATCCATTGTGCGGCTGCCATGACGATGCAGTCCTTGTCCTCGGACCTGAACTCCTGTTCCCATGCGTCGCGCATGGCCCAGATGGCATATGTTGGTTCGGCATGCCAGTATTTCATGGCGCTGAGCTGGGCGAGAAAGGCGTGGTAGTTAACCCAGCACATAGGGTCTTCGTCAGTGTGTGGTCCTGCGGGAGAGGTCATTGCTTAGTTTTTTCCCTCTTTTTTTTGTTTTCTTTCTTTCTTTCTTTCCTTTCTTTTTTTTCTTCTCCTCTCTCTTCGTCTTGTAGACCACTTGCCAGGCTCACCTTCAAAATTGTCCCTGAGGATTTCTGTCAGAGACTGTTGAAAGTGCCGCAGCTCTCTTTCCTGCAAACAGAGACTGTCAGCAAGGATAATTCTTTGCCGCAAAAATAGTTTGTTTGGGGGGAGAAGACATACCGAGCCCTTTGCTTTCATCCTGTCGGTGAATGTGGACGATTGACAGAGGTCGCCGCACAGGTGTGCGAGCTTCCGCTGAGACTGGTGGCTGTATGGGATCTGCTCGGCAGCCTCGTGGCACACGTCGGCGACACCATAGGCACACTTGTCCGCGATGGAATGGTCGGTAGGGAGAAGGGCAACAATGGACGCCGCCGCTTCTTCCAGAGAGGCCGTGGAGCTGGGCTGGAGGTAGTCGCACAGAACTGTGGCCACCTTCTTGTGGAAATCGAACCAGGACCAAGAGCTGCGGCGACTGCCGGAAAGCGACTTCAGCCATGAAATGGCGTTCCTAAAAGGGTTTGCAGAGGCTGCTTTGGACGTCTTCTCGTTGGGGTCGTCGTCTACGCCTGCATCTTGTGGAATGCAAAACTCGAGATGGAGAGCCGCCATGGCAAATTTGCGATGAAAGCAGATGAGGATAGAGTGAGAGACATTTCAGAGGTTATTTCCAGCACAATATCAGCAAAATATTCTAATGGATAATATGTATGACTCCCACGGACTGCTAAGTACAAAATCAGGCTGACGCATTCTGCGCAGCAATTCGGAATGCGCCTCGCAGCTGCTGAGAACTGTGCGCAAAACCTGCAGAGCATGACTCGCAAACTCCGCCACAGACCAGCGGCCGTCCTCCGGTTTTGCGAACAGGGAGGCGCTTACACGGGTCGCATCGCGGGCCGCGAGGAAGATGAAGCGGCGCGAAATGAAACGCAACCTCGAGAGACGCTGGCGTGTCGCATGGCCACAGGCGGACACCCAGACAAAAATGGCCAGGTGAGTGCGACAAGAGGGCACATGGCGGTCTTTTCGTCCAAGATGGAGGGGGGTCTCAGAGCAAGATGGGGGGGAGTCACAAGGATCATTGGTCACTGGCAAAAGGCAGCCAGCCAGCCGACCGAATATGCAGCCTTGCGGTCATGCCGCCAAATTCTATTTTGGCCATTCCAGCTCTGGGATGGAGGTCAGCAAAGACTCATACCGAGAGGCTGAGCACGCGCTCGTGGTCGCAGCCGTCAGACGAGCAGAGGGACTTGTATATTTAAGGTCCCCCAAGTCCGCTGCTTATTGAATTTGGAAATGGGTTTCGGCATCTTCGACTCTGCTCTGCCATCCTATTTTCTCCTACCACACGGCACTTTCACCATTTCGCTCTCCCAGCAACCACTTTTCTTCAAAATGTGTCTTCCCTTCCTGCCAGTCTTTTACCACAGCCACAGAAGACGAGAGGTACATGCGACCCCGAGAACACTAAAAGAAGCCTCGCACTAATGAAACAAGACTGTCGCTGTCCGCGTACGGCCAGTCGAGGAGACGAGCTACTACGAGCGGCGCTATGCCCGCCAGCCACGCAGCGCGCTTCCGGCCCGGCTGGCATACCGAGACCCGAGATACCAAAGCCAGGACGACTTTTCTGACGGACCTGGCGGATCGTATGAATACGTGACAGGCGACGGCTCGTATTCGGCGAGGGTGCGCACCACGACGAGCGGGGCACGCGACAGGGAAGACGCATACTACTATCCGCGGGAGAGGAGTTCTTCGCGTGTGAGGATACGGTTGTAGGTGGTGGAGGATGCTATAGTTTTAGTTCTAGTGCTAGTCCAAAAATCTGTCAAATATTCTACGGGGCCAATACAGTGTTTCCCAGCGGCGTTTCCCAGCGGCAAATCCGGTGTATTAGTCAGTTGACCCGCCTTATCGCTATCGGGAAATTTCTCAAACTTTTTTCTCTCTCGACAAGCTTCTGCGCAACAACGGCAGCGGCTCCGAAGCGATTTCGCCATGCAAGCTGTATGGAGAGCGCGGCCCTTGCGGCCCGGGTCAAGGCCATTGCCACGGCCATTGCCATGGCCATTGCCAGTGCGGTCGGTGCTGCCGCGGCGGCGGGGAATTTCGCTGGGCCCGCTGGCGGTGGTCGACGCCAAAGTACAGCGGCCGTTTGACGTGATCGTGGTGGGCGGCGGGCACGCGGGGGCAGAGGCATGCGCGGCGGCGGCGCGGACGGGGGCGCGGACGGCGCTGATCACGCCCAAGCTGGACAACCTGGGGGTGTGCTCGTGCAACCCGAGCTTTGGCGGCATCGGCAAGGGCATCATCCTGCGCGAGATTGACGCGCTGGACGGGCTGGCCGGCCGCATCATCGACAAGGCGGGCGTGCAGTTCCGCGTGCTCAACCGCCGCAAGGGACCGGCCGTGTGGGGGCCGCGCGCCCAGATCGACCGCAAGCTGTACCAGTTCCACATGCGGCGCGAGCTGCAGACGTACCCGAACCTGACCATTATCACCGGCAGCGTCTCGGACATTGTGACGACGCCCGACGAGAACGCCGCCAGCCGCATGGCGGCCATGGCAGCGGCCGACGCCGAGGCCGCGCAGCACAGAAGCAGCGACGTGGTGGCTGGCGTGGACAGCTTTGAAGAGTTTGAGCGGAGCTTCGGAGCGCTGGAAGAGAGCGCTGGGAGGAAACAGAACAAGAAGACGGCGATGTCGGAGATGAACAGCTTTGGAGAGTATGAAGAGATCCCGAGCCCGAGCCAGACCAGCGGCCGCGAGAGAGACGTGGTAGCGGGGTCGGACAACTTTGAGGAGTTTGCGAGAAACTTTGGGGCGCTGGAGGAGGGCGGCAAGACGGGCAAGGCGGAAAAAGCAGAAGAGACCGCGCAGGCACAGCCGGCCAGAAAGCATTACCCTAAACGGGGCAGCCGCATCACGGGCGTGCGGCTGGAGTCGGGCGACGTGCTGGAGACGTCGCAGGTGGTGATCACGACGGGGACGTTTCTGGGGGGCGAGATCCACATTGGGCTGACGGCGTACCCGTCGGGGCGCATGGGCGAGGCGGCGACGTTTGGGCTGAGCAAGTCGCTGGCCGAGGCCGGGCTGGCGCTGGGGCGGCTCAAGACGGGCACGCCGCCGCGGCTGGACGGCAAGTCGATCGACTACAGCGGGCTGATGCCGCAGCTGGGCGACGACCCGCCGGTGCCGTTCAGCTACCTGGACAAGACGGTGGCGGCGGCGGGCCGGCAGCTGCTGTGCCACGGCACCCACACCAACGAGGCGACGCACGCCATTGTGCGGGCGAACCTGGACAAGACGATCCACATCCGCGAGACGGTCAACGGGCCGCGCTACTGCCCGTCGCTCGAGTCCAAGGTGACCCGCTTCGCGGAGCGCACGGAGCACATTGTGTGGCTGGAGCCGGAGGGCTATGATACGGACGTGGTGTACCCCAACGGGCTGTCGATGACGGTCCCGGCCGAGGCGCAGGAGCAGCTGCTGCGCACGATCCCGGGGCTGGAGGCGGTGACGATGCTGCAGCCGGGCTACGGCGTCGAGTACGACTACGTGGACCCGCGCGGGCTGGAGTCGACGCTGGAGACGCGGGCCATCCGCGGGCTGTTCCTGGCGGGGCAGATCAACGGCACGACGGGCTACGAGGAGGCGGCGGGCCAGGGCGTGGTGGCGGGCATGAACGCGGGGCGGGCGGCGCAGGGCCAGCCGTGCATGCGGCTGATGCGGCACGACGGCTACATTGGCATCATGATTGACGACCTGGTGACGCGCGGCGTGACGGAGCCGTACCGCATGTTCACGGCGCGGTCCGAGTACCGCCTAAGCGCGCGCTTCGACAACGCCGACGTGCGGCTGACGGCCAAGGGCCGGCACTGGGGCGTCGTGGGCGACGCGCGCTGGGCGCACTTTGAGGAGGAGCGGCGCCAGCGCGAGGGCCTGACGGAGACGCTGCGCGCCCTCGTGCTGAGCCCGCCCGCGCTGCAGCGGCTGGGGCTGGCCGTGCGCGGCGACACGCGCATGCGCGACGGCTTCGACATGCTGCGCGTCAAGGGCATCAAGAGCGTCGAGGACCTCGTGACCAAGGGCGCCGTCGCCGCCGACGCCGTCGCCGCCTACGGCGACCGCGCCCGCCGCAGCGCCGTCATCGACGCCCGCTACGCGCCCTACGAGGCCCGCGAGCGCGTCGAGCGCATGCGCGTCGAGCGCGACGAGGCCCTGCGCCTGCCACGCGACCTCGACTACGACACCGTCCTCGGCCTCAGCATCGTCGAGCGCGCCATCCTCGAGGCCATCCGCCCCGAGACCCTCGCCCAGGCCCGCCGCCTCGAAGGCATCACCGCCGCCGGCTGCGTCAAGCTGCTGGCCCACGTCCAGCGCGGGCGACCAGAGTCGGCCGAGGTGGCCGAGGCCTTGGGCGACGCCTCGGCACAGGCACAGGCACAGGCACAGGCACAGGAGCCGCTCTCGCCGGCGGCCGCCGCGGCCGCCGAGGCCGCCGCTCTCGCCGAGGCTTACCAAGAGAGACGACGACAGCCGGGCATGGCGACGCCAAGGCGCTTTGGATGGGGCAAAGAGAGCAGCGATGCGAGGGCATGACGGTGGACGGCAGACGGTGGACGGCAGACGGTGGGCAATAGACAATAGACGGTGACGAAGTGTACGATAAATGACACGAATAATGTAGTCTTACACGAATGCCTATTCTGGCTTGCTATTCCCCACCATAGACGCTAGTGTCGCTAGCGCGAACAACCTTCAGTTGCTCCTCCTCACTTCTGCCGCAGAATCTTGACGGCGTCCTTGCTGAAGACGTAGCTGAGCCCGCTCCACACCGTGGTGACGGCGACGACGTACTGCAGCGTGGCGAGCAGGGGGCCGGCGTCGGGCAGGGCGGGAAAGGCGGCGGCGGCCACGGGGGCGGCCGTGGTGGCGCCCATGAGGGCGAGCTGCAGAAAGGTGTTGTACTTGCTGATGGTCGTGGGCCGCACCTCGGCGGACGGCAGGGAAAAGTCCCAGTAGCGGGCCATGGTCTTGGGCGGCGGCAGCGAGATCCAGCGGTAGTAGATGGCGGCCACGCCGAGCCCGACGTCGCGGCCCAGCACCAGCGCCGCCACCCACACCGGCAGCGACCCCTGCGCCGCCAGGCTCAGCGCCAGCACCGTCATCAGCGCCTTGTCCGCCATCGGGTCCAGCACGCTGCCCACCACCGTCCGCAGCCGCCACCGCCGCGCGATCCACCCGTCCAGCAGGTCCGTCACTCCCGCCGCCACCAGCAGCGACAGCGCCGCCGCCGCCTGGTCCTGCACAATCAGGTAGCCCACCACGGGCGCCGCCGCCAGCCGCGCCACCGTCAGAAAGTTGGGCACCGTGTAGATGTTTTCGCGGCGGGTGACGTCGGGGGGGGGGGGGGAGGGGGGCTAGGTTGTCAGCGGAGAAAAGAACAAGACGACAGACCACCGGGGGGGGGGAGGGGACGCACCCGTCCGACACGGAGCGGACATGGGCCGCACAGAGTGCCGTGGCCACGCGCGGCCGCCAGACCACCGCCGTCGCCTTGGCTGTCGCCGGCCGCGTCAGCGAGGACAGCATGTGCTGTGACAGCGAGTGTGGCCGACTGGGAAGAGGGGCTGTCTTGCGTGTTCTCGCAGCTGCCGTTTGCAGCGTGCAGCAGCAGCAGAAGCCGCGCGCTCTGCACATTGGCCCGCCCATGGCTGGCCAGGCCCACGGGAGCTGTGGCCGCACGTCTCTGCCGGTTGTTGAGGAGGAGGACGAGGAGGACGAAGACGAGGAAGAGGAAGACGACGACGACGGCGACACTGTCGAGAGAAAAAAGGCCGCCGCCGTCGCCCGGCCGCCCCAGCCGCGGCCCTTGGTCGCCAGTCTCAGCATTGTGGCCAGGCGGTTCGGCAACACATCGGTGGGTGGTCGTGCGTGTGTGTTCTGGCTGGTCGTGGTCCGGCAGATAGATCCGGCTGCGGCTGCAAAAAATTGAGCTGGCGACTCGGACGGAAATGGACGGCGCTCGATTGGGCAGGGCTAGCTAGCAGGGCTAGCTAAGCCGCGGGTGGGGCCTTTAGCGCTAGCAGCAGCACGAATAATACGCTGAGACATTCAAGATACGCTGTGGACATTCACACGCTGTGCACAATCAAGCTATACGTACATCTAAGATACAGCCCTCACGTCTGCCTTTCCCCCCTCACATCCCCCCCCCCCTACCGCCCAATCTCCTTGCGCAGCCGCCCTGCCGTCGTCGTCGGCGGCGGCTCCGGCCACGAGCCCGTGGCGTCGTCAATCTCGTCCCAGAAGCTCTGGGCGTTGTGGATGGTGGTGCCGCCCAGGACGATGCGCACGCCCGGCGACGACGCGTTGAGCCCGGCAACCGTCTTGGCCTCCTCGTACGTGGCGCCGCCCACCATGAACACGACAATGTCCTGCGGCTTGTCGCGCGTGCTGCCGCCGCCCTCGACAAACGGGTACTGCGCCTCGCGCAGCCGGCCCTTGATCAGGCTCTGCAGCGTCGCCTCGAGCACCGGCGTGTGCATCGTGTAGACATTGTCCACGCCCTTGAGCCCCCGCAGCGCCTTGGCCCCGCCCGCAAAGAGCCCGCCGCCCTCGAACATGTCCGCGATCCCGCCGGCCCCGCTACCGCCGGCCCCGCTGCCGCTGCCCCCCGCGCCCGGGTGGTAGTACAGCGACTGCTGGTACGCCAGCAGCTTGGCCACGCGGTCGGCCTGGCGCGCCGACACCCCGCCCGCCGCCGTCAGCAGGTCCACCAGCATCGGCAGCGCGGTGCTGCTGGTCTGCTGCTTCTCGTAGCGCAGCGCGTACAGCGCCACGAGGCCGACCTTGCTGTCAGCCGTGACGGCGGGGTTCTGGATGAGGGATTGGACGGTCTGATGGTTAGCGATGGACGATATTCTTCGTTCTTTTGTCTTCTCACCTTCAAGTCCGCCGACTGGTTGTCGTTGCACGCCAGGCTCTGCTCGCACTCGCTGACCTCGAGCAGGTTCTCCGTGCCCACACGCCGGCTGAGCTCCGAGATCAGGTGCACGTGCTTGCTGACGTTGCCCGACAGCTTGCGGAACTCGGGGTACTCCTCGACGAAGCGCTTCATGTCGGCAATCGACTCGAGGTTCTCGTTGTTCTTGTGCTTGGCCTGGAACTGCTCCACGTAGTCCTTGACGTTGGACCCCAGGTCGCCAAAGTTGAGAAACATGTTCTTCTTGAAAAAGGGGTCCTGGTCCTGCGAGAGCACAATCTCGCGCAGCTCGGGGCCGGGGTCCGTGGTAGCCCCCTCCCCGTCCTGTCCCCCCTGCCCCCCCTGACCCCCCTCCTGCAGGTTCACCCGCCCGTTGCGGATGCCAAACAGCTGGTGCACCATGGCCTGGTACGTCCACTGGGTCAGCAGCGGCGTGACCGGGTCCTCGCGGCGGTCGAGGATCAGCAGGATGGGCGGCGTGTCGACGGCGCGAAAGTCAAAGAGCGCCTGCTCCTCCTGGGTCATGCGGTAGCGCACCTCGGTGGCGAGCTTCTTGGCCAGCAGGCTGCTCTTGGCGTAGCGGATGAGCGGCTTCTTCTTGAGCGCGAGCAGCGCGCCCAGCACGCCCTCGGTCGCCCGCTGCACCGCGTCCGCGCTCCAGGCGTCCGGGCTGGCGCCCCAGAGGTGGCTGACGGGGCTGCTGGTGCTGGCCCGGCCCAGGTCGAGCGTGAAGAGGTCCGGGTTGACCACCACAAAGTCGGCAAACAGCTCCTGCACGCGCTTGACCACCTCGTGGTCGTCGGCCTCGGCCAGCCGCTCCAGCGACGACTTTTTGACCACGTTGCTGAAAAACAAGTTGTACTCGCCGTAGCGCGGCTCCCGCAGCTCCTCCACCAGCAGCTGGATCGACTCGGCCGACGGCCGCACAAAGCAGTAGCACCGCAGGTGGCGCATCTTGTCGCGCCCGCTGTTGTCCAGCCGGTCAATCAGGTACACCTCGTGCGTCAGCAGCGCCGACTGCGTCGCTGCCGTCGACACGATCGGCACCGTCTCCCGGTCCAGCAGCAGGATCTTCATCTTGTTCGACAGCGCCGCCGTCCCCGCTGCCGGGCCGCCCGCCACCGCGCTGTCGCCCGCCGTCACCATCTTGGCAATGTAGCCGGACACGGCCTGGAAGACGTCCATCCTGGTGTGTGTGTGTCTGCTTGTAGTGTGTATGTCTGCTTATAGTGTATGTCTGCCTGGAGGTATTTGTTTGAGGGTCCGTGAGAACCGTCTCAAGGCTCTGTCATGCCGCTACGCGGCGACAATGAGCTCGGATTCACGGAATGGAGACGTCGATGGGTTCAGGGTTCAGATTCGTATGCGTTGGAAGGGGGTGGTGTCGTGCGCGTGTGGTGTCGCGTTTTTCGTGGTTTCGTCGTCGTCGCCAGTCCAGAATGGGAGGTCGAGGCGAATGCGGCTGCCATTCGTTGCATGCGTCAGTGACATGTGGCTGTGGCCAGTCAGAGCTCCGCTCGCAGGTAGTGGTACAGGACAGCTCCGCTATTTGCTCTTCACCGCCTGGGCGCCCCTTTGTACCGGTACATAACGCCGATAAGATAGCAACTCCCAGCAACTCCCAGCAACTCCCAGCGACCCAGCAAAACCCAGCAAAACCCAGCAAAACCCCCAGCAGACGACGCTAGAACGGCCTAGCTAATTTGCTCGGCAACTTTTCATGTTCGCTGGCCACACCAGCAAGAGACATCATGACCCCAGCCGAACAGCCCTGACACGCCCTCTCCTGCAGCCATTCCACGCCACGGCTTCTGTCGTCGGACGTCTTCTGCGTACCCCCCAACCTGGGACCCGGCCCGGCACACCGCCATGTCTTCCGACGCCTGTCCGGTGCGGCCAGAGCCGACGTATGTTTTTCTCTTGTCTTCTGCCATTTGACCGTCTTGTCGCCTGCTAACCTCGCAGGTTCTCCTTCACCCAAGGCCTGATCGTGGGCCAGCTGTCAATGGTCCTGCTCGTCGCCGTCTTCATCAAGTTCTTCATCTTTGGCGACCCCCCCTCGGCGGAGGCCTCGGCTACCCAGCGAGCGGCCGAGCGACAGTCCCGGACTGAGGCACACAAGCAGGCGCTGCTCACGCGGCGGGAGAAGGAGGAGCAGAATGCAGCACACGCACAGGGAGGAGGAGCGGCGGCGGCGGCCAACTCTCTGCAGCCACCACCACCGCCGCATGCGGGCCGCAAGTCCAGCGTGCTGCGGCGGCCGCCGACGCTGACGATCGGGTCGATCCTCAGCAAGACGTACTACCGGGTGGACAGCCACCAGCCCGAGAGCCTGGACTGGTTCAACGTACTGATTGCGCAGACGATTGCGCAGTTCCGTAACGACGCGCAGCACGACGACGCCATCCTGACGTCGATCACCAAGGCGCTCAACGGCACGTCGCGGCCCGACTTTGTGGACGAGATCCGGGTGACGGAGCTGAGCCTGGGCGAGGATTTCCCCATTTTCAGCAACTGCCGCATCATGCCGGTGGACGAGGACGGGCTGGGCTTCCGGCAGCCCGGGGGCGTCCCAGCGGCAGCAGCTGCTTCAGCTGCTTCAGCTGCGCAGTCGGCGACGCGGCTGCAGGCGCGCATGGACGTCGACCTCAGCGACATGATCACGCTGGCGGTGGAGACGAAGCTGCTGCTCAACTACCCGCGCCAGCTGTCGGCGGTGCTGCCGGTGGCGCTGGCCGTGTCGGTGGTGCGCTTCAGCGGCACCCTGGCCGTGTCGTTTGTGCCCAGCAACCCGTCGCAGGCCACGCCGACCAAGATGATCTTTGCCTTTCTCGACGACTACCGCCTCGACTTTTCCATCCGCTCGCTCCTCGGCAGCCGCTCCCGCCTGCAGGACGTGCCCAAGATCGCCCAGCTGATCGAGTCGCGGCTGCACCGCTGGTTCGACGACCGCGCCGTCGAGCCGCGCTTCCAGGAGATCCCCCTGCCCAGCCTGTGGCCGCGCATGAAGACCGCCCGCGGTGGTAGTAGCGGCGGCGGCGGTGGCGGGTCGAGTGCGTCGGGCGTGTCGGCGTCGGCCGCGTCGGGTGTGGGTGGCGGCGGCAGCGGAGCGGGAGCGGGAGCGGGAACAGGAACAGCCGGCAGTGCTGCACACCCCGACGACTCCGCCGCCGACAGCTCGACGGCCGCCGCCTCTGCCAAACCCAAGAGCGGCGGCCTCGACGCCCTGCGCCGCCCCGAGTCCCGCGACTCTCGCGACTCCCGCGACACCCGCGAAGCCCGCGACGCTCGCAAAGAGGCCGAGACCGAGTACTGGGTCGAGCGGCAGCAGCCGCCGCTGCACGCTCTGCAGTCGGCCGCCCAGGCCCAGGCACAAGCGCAAGCCCAGGCACAAGCCGCCCAGGCTGCCCAGGCTGCCCAGGCCGCCCAGGCCGGACAGTTTCCCCCGCTCGCCCACCTGCTGCGGCAGTCCCAAGACGCGCTGCGCTACCGCGGCCGCCTGCGGCAGGACGACGGCTACTCGTCCATGCCGGGCTCGCTGCCCGACCTGGCCATGGATCCGCACGGCTGAGGACTTTTGAACACGCGGACCAACAAAGCGACAACTGGACAAAACAAAATAGAAATGGCCGCGCAGAGCCAACGGTGGTGGCCGCAGGCCAAAAAAAAAAAAAAAAAAAAAAAAGGCATTGGACACTGGGACCACGGAGACCGCGCCAGTCCGCCATGCTGGGAAATGGCGACGGCAGAGCGGCGGCGCTGTATAACAAGGCGGCAGCCATATATGCATGGGATCGGTGTTTGCATTTTGTGTCGGCCATTATATCACGAAGAAACATGTATTATTACCGTGAACTATTAAACCCTTGAGCAATGAAACTCCCAAGATAAGACATGGAGGTACAGAATGCGGCAAAAGGAGAAAAAAAAGCAGCTCGCTGCTCCTCAGAACTGGGCCAGGGCCTGTGAGCTCTCGGTCAGCGACCACAGGTGGCGGTACCAGTAGACGGCGCCGGCGACGAGCAGGCCGTAGTAGGCGACGGTCCAGAGGATGGAGGAGCGTGGACGATGGCTATCTGAGTTGTCGCCGTCGCCGACGTCCTCGTCGTAGTCGGACGGCCGCAGGACGCGCCCCCAGACGCGCGGCAGCCCCATGCAGTTGCAGAAGCTGTGGACGAGGCAGACGGCGAGGAGGCTGCCGGTGCGGAGGAAGAGAAAGGTGGCATAGGCGCCAAAGAGGGTGGTGTAGGCGAACTGGACGAGCGAGCGGAGGGCGACGGCGGCGCGGGGGACGCGGGGGTGGACGACGGCGAACTCGTAGGCGTGGTGGCAGTGGGCGAGGCCAAAGACGACGGGCGACAGCAGGACGGTGCGGGCGACGGACGTGCGGGCGAGCACGAGCAGCGGCACGGCCGCCGCGCGGAAGAGCACCTCCTCGGTGGCGGGGCCGGCCACGAGGTTGCGCCAGACGGTC
The DNA here is from genome assembly GCA_014183095.1 of Harringtonia aguacate. Classification (NCBI taxonomy): domain Eukaryota; kingdom Fungi; phylum Ascomycota; class Sordariomycetes; order Ophiostomatales; family Ophiostomataceae; genus Harringtonia; species Harringtonia aguacate. The sequence continues at coordinate 468,915 of JACCPH010000012.1, forward strand.
CAGTCGGAGGCGACGGTGCGCAGCAAGGCGGCGACGGTGGCAGCGATGGCCGACGGCCGCCGCCAGCTGCCCAGGCCCTCCTCCACCACGACACTCTCAAACAGCGGACCCGCAAACAGCGCCGCCGTCAGCGCCAGCGCCCGCACCGCCTCGCCGCTCCCCACCGGCCAGTACCCCATCAGGTGCAGCGCGTCCGCCGCCGGCAGCCGCGAGGCGCCCGGCTGGCCCGCCGTGGTCAGAATCACAAACGTCAGCACCGAGCACACGGCACAGCTCAGCGTCACCGACGCGATGCGCGCGCGGATCACCGAGGGCGCGTCGCGCGACAGCGTCGGCGACGGCCGCGTCAGCGAAGACAGGTAAAAGGGGACGACATAGACGAGGGTGTAGAGGGCCTGGGCTGGGTGTCAGAGGTCCCTGTATATTGTATGCACAGGGGAAGAGGGTGTTCCTGTATATTCACAGCGGCAGCTTACCAGCAGACCCACGGCGGCGGTCGTGGAGATGGGCGGTGGCGTGTCGTCTGGCATGGTCAGCAGCAGTCGAGGCGGCGAGCCGTGGACGATGCCAGGATAAGGACGAGGACGACAAGGACAACTAGGACGACCAGGCTGACCAGGACGAAAGGGGAGGACACCACATACGCTTGTGGAAGATGTACCGGTCGATCAGGCCGCGGACCACCGGCATGATGGGCTGCAAGTCGACAGCAAGTCGACAGCAAGTCGACAGCAAGTCGATAGCAAATCGTCGTCTGCGTCCGCCGTCTACGCTGCGTTCGTCGCTTCTTTGTCTGCACGCAGTTGGATGACCTCACAATGGCGATGCTGAATGGCAGCGGACTGTCGAAGAGGGTGGGAAAAACGACCCGAAAATGGACTAACGGGCTAATGCACCATTGTGCCTTTAAAAAAAAAAGCCCACGCGAGGCTTCAGCCGTTCTCAGCCAACAACGCCTGCATTCGGCTTCTTGCGGCTCCAGCTGTTCCAACACTGACCAAAAAGTACCGGTAAATACGTAAAAAGTAAACAAACCGCCACCGACCCGTGAGAACGGTGCAAACTTTGTCGGCTGGCTGCATGTCTGGGATCCCCGGACGGCTGCCCGCGCGTCTGCATGTCTGGACGGCTGCACGTCGCCTTGCGAACCGGCATACCAGACGAGCCTACCCGTATTCTTCGTACTGGTGCAACTTGTCATCTACGAGTATGCAGCTTACCACTTATTACCACTTACCACTTACCACTTACCAGCTCGCCAGCCACCTGCCAGCCACCTGCCAGCCACTGGCACCCCACAGGCGACCACACGGACCACTCAGGTCGCGTGACCCGCCTGCCCGCCTTCCCGCCCGTTGCAGAGGGAGACGCAACCCCCTTGCCGCAGGCTTCTGGGGTGGTAGAATAGAACGATGGCTGGCATGTTCCCTGCTCACCGTCTTTTTGCCCGTTGTCGAAAAATCGCCAGCCGCTGCGCTCTGGCTCCGTATATGCAGGAGAACTATAGCCCATCCCACGCTGAGGCGAAGCCCAAAACGCGTTGTGCAGCCGCTCATTTAACAGGCCGCCACTGTGGACGCGCCTGCCCCTGTGGGCGGGGACGCCCGCACAAGGGTTTTGCCCGATATGCCGCCTGCACTGTACGCTCTACAAATTCGTATTTGTATCTTACAATATTTGTAGGAGCAATTGTTTTTGTATGAACTGCTAGCGCTTGCCGTTGAAAGCCCTCACGCGTGTTGATGTTTTGACAGGCGCTCCTACAGCTGCAGCCGGTTGGCCTGCTGCATGCGTCAGCTCACGGCGCTGCGCAGACCTCGAACGCGCAGTGTTCCCGACTTCGTCTCGGCTGCAATTTCGCCTGCATGTTCGCCTGCATGCCGCCTCTTCCTGTGGTGGCCGCAGAATGAGCTGCACGCTGTATTTGTACGTATTGCTCGACAAAAACAAAACAAAAAACGCCGGACCTGCATTTTTTCCACTCCAGCGGATAGCTCCCGTATGTCGGCGGGTACGTGGGCCCTAAAATCGGTTTGTTTCTCTGTTTACTCGTAAGACGGCGAACGTGTGCATGCCCGGTACTTTTTTCTGCATTCTTCGGCCGTGTTTACTCGACTGCATGGTGCGATGGCGAGTAGAGCACACACACACACACACAAACACACATTTCCTGCCAGAGCCGGTCGAGCCTTCTTTATAACATTTGCGTACCCGTACACAGTGCACCCTCTCCCGCGCTCTCCCCCGCTTTAGCGCGTAGAATGTTGTTTATTCGCAAGAAAAGTGGCAACACGCAGGGGTCTCCATCGGCAGTAGCTCTGTTTGGGTCTCTCGTCTGCCCCGACGCCCTGTCAAATTAAACACTGCAGCTACCGTGCAGGGGCACCATGGCGGCGGCGACCCCGCCTCTACCCTCTACGAGTAATACACCGCAGACCCAGCCCGCTCTCTGGCAAGCTCCTGACCACTGCATGCGCACCCAATGGTCCGTGGCCAATCGCCCGCGCGCCGCCGGGTCGCGATGCCACTCGGATGCCACTCGATGCCACAGTTCGCGTCCCAGTTCCCCGTATTATTAGCCCAATTCGTCCATTGCCCGTTGCGGCCACCGCTTACGCCCAGTCTGGTCGCTCTTTCCCTTCTCGTCGCTCTGCTCGTTTCCTGTTTCTGACCTCTTGTTCTCCTTTCTCCTCTTCCCTTTTTCTTGTGCTTCTCTTGTCTCTCCTTTCGTCATACTCTCCCGTCCAGCGCTCCTCCTCCTGGAGACTGGATATCTCTGTTGTGCCGCCCACGCACACACACGCGCGCGCTTCTCCTTCCGCGCTGCCCATACAACTGCGAGTACTCCTGTACTCCTCCACACTCGTTTTCTCACACATTCTTTGCCTCGTGCCTCTCGGCTTCTCTCAGCCATTCACCTCCGCCCTTCGAGGCATTGGTCTGTCTTTCGTTAATTATAATTTCTTTTTTCCCTCTCGAAACCAACTTGCCCATTCCTTTCTCTCCAATCCAGACGATCCGCCCGCTCAAATCCTGAGCCATAATTAAGACTAGACATACATACTCTCCTTCATGCTGTCTTGTCTACCACACTCTCTTGACTTTGCTCTCGTCGAATCCACGACGACTTACGCTCTCTCACTACTCACACACACCCCCGTCTTGCCGTTCCGCAAACTTGGCGCTCCTATTTTCTCACACCCCAGCTCGAACCGCTCGCGACCCTCAGCTGGGCCTCCTCCCCCCTCACCAGCCTCCCGCTCACCTCATGGTCATGCAGCCGACTGTCTGGAGACCCCTTCAGTGTTTGACCCCTGCATGAGCCTATGTGGCCGCATCACTGTGTCCCGACGTCCCCCCCCCCCTTCTGCGTCGACTCCTATCTCTCTGATCCTTTGGACCAGTTGTCACGACTCTCCTTTCCGTCTCTCTTTTTCTGTCTCTCTTTCTGACACTCGCTGTCGTTCACTCGTTTCTTCCCTCTTTGTCTTAGGCGCCGTCGTTTTCAGCCTTTTCGTCTTCTTCGCCTCTTCTCTTCTCGTCTCTCACTCTCTGCCTATTCTTTGCTTCATATATTCCATTTCTTTTCCCCGCGTCTTGCTCGCCTGAACTCGGCATTGGCTTCCAGGACCCATAATCCTTATTCTTCTTCATGCTCTGCCGCCCTGTTCTTGCCTCTCGCTCTCGTTCCCCCCTCCGGCTCCGCTACCCATGCTCCCATGCTCCCAGCTGCCGGTGCTTAATATCTCAAGAACCAAGACTTTCATGACGTCAATGACTATCTGCTGCGACGACTGACGATCCTTTACGACTACGACAAAGCAAGCATACGAGAAAAAAGAGAGATTCCTCGCGGAAAAGTTGATTCCATATCAGAAACCTGTGTCCAAGCATTGCTGTGCCGCACACATTCGCACGCTCCCGGCTCTGCTATTGCCTGTCCACCCACACCCTGCTCGCCTCCCTTCTACTCTGTTCTCTTCCCCGCGATATTCTCCGGAACGCATTGCGCATCTTAGCGGTGGGGACTCAACAGCCACGAGCCGTTCACTGGCCATAATTTGCCATCGTCGACAGGGAACCGAACAATCTCCCCGGCGAAGAAACGAGGAGCAGCAAGGCGACCCATCACAACAGAACCCGCATGAGCTTGAGATGGCCACCATCTGATGGCCTCGTTTCATGGTCACCGGGGTCTATCAAACTGCAGGGCGAGCCCGATTCGGCAGCGCCGATGGCGTCCTGGCACATGGACAGAGAACAGGTCCAGGCTCCCGACAGCAAAGACGGTTTTGCCATGTCGGCTCCTGCGCCCAGCGATGAAAACCAAGGCGGCGACCGCCCACGATCACGGGTGGGCCGCCGCCCACCCCCGTCACCTCTGCCGCTGCACGAGCGCACGCCCTCGCAGAACAACAGCATGACCGGCATCCGCATCGTGCCCTATTCGCCGCCGCGACTGGGATCCGAGGGCGAGGCGCCGAGTGCCGGAGCAGTCTCGTCTAGCAGCTCGAACCGGCGGCGAAAGCGGGAGCTGGACTACGATGACGACGGCGACGAGAGCGACCGCGCCACAATTGCCAGCAAGAGGGCCAGCCGCGCCAGCTGGGCCAGCCGCGCTAGCTGGGGGTCTTCGGCCGCCGCCGCGGCCATCGCCGCCATCACGCGGGCCCCTGGGAGCGCCGGCAGCGGCTCCAGGGGAAGCGCCAGGGGCAGCACCAGGGGCAGCACCAGGGCCAGTACCAAGGGCAGCACCAAGAGCGCTGGAAAAGCTGGTAATAAAACCGGAAAATTGAGAAATGAGATGAGGGCACCAAATACCGGCAGAGAGGAAAATGAGGGCTATGCGGACGACGAGCGTGGGTCCACGCCCACCCAGGATGCCAGTCTCCTATTGGCCGCCGCTGGCAGCAAATCAGTTTCAGGCACGAAACTGGCTGCTGATCCGCCAGGGTCGCTTGCATCCTCCCTGTCGGCTACCCTGGCCAATATCACCGCTGTTAATGCGCCGACCCGCCTTCTGGTGCACCGCCAGCATCAGTTCCAATTTGAGTCGCAGGAATACGAAGATGGCCACGATGCAGCCTTCCTTCCCCGACCCAATATTCAGCCCGACACGTCGCGCGAGTCTGACTGGGTGTCTGACTTGGCTGCATCCCCGACGTCGCCCACCTCACGCCCCCTCTCACCTGCCTCACCCACACTCCTCCCGGCATCGCCAACATCAATCTACTCCCAGCCGCCGCCCGCCTTCACCACTTCTGTCACCGCTCCCTCCCCCTCTGCGTCGGCCATCTCCCTCTCCTCGACCTCCTCGCAGCTGGCACCGCGCCCTAATTCCCGCCGCCGCAACGTCATTGCCGTCCACTCCGACAAGACATTCTCCCTCCTCCCCCGCGTAGCCTCTTCGCGCAGAAGCAGCCGCCGCTCCGCGGACCGGTCCTCCAGCCGAAGGTCGCCGCCACTCTCGTTTTCTTCCGCCGCTCTCCGCTCGGTGAGCTCGCATGAACGCATCTCAGACGCCTTCAGCAGCGACGATCGTCCCAGCTCCCCCTCAACCACAAGTGCCACCCTTCCGGACCGCAGCAGCCTCTCCCCCTTCACCCCGTCGCCCGACACCTCGGCCCTCCAATCAGCCAGAGAGTCCAAGGGCTCTGCGGATCCTGACTCTGTCGAGAATTCCTTTGGAGACCCAGACGACGACTCCGTCTCGCCGTGGAACCATAATTTAGTCGGTGGCCTGCGCAAGGTAGCAAAGGAGTCCGATCTGAGACAGAAGGGCAAGGCCCGCGCTGTTTCTCCCCCACAGTCCCGCGAACAGCACGCAGCTGCTCTCTCGGCACTCGACGCATCCGCCTCTCTTCTGCCTCCGCTGGCCGAGTCATCAGCCGCAACTGCTTTTTTCGCAGAAGCTTCTGGTGCTGCTACTGCCGGCCCCTCCGTCCAGCACAAGACCTCCTTTGCCTCGGAACAGTCGGCTCAGTCGGCTGGCTCTTCCCTCTCCTTCTCGGCGTCCACAGCCTCCGCCAACACCAACTACAAGGTCTACATTCACAGCTCGTCGCCCGCCCCCGACGCCTCGTACGAGAGCCTGTACGTCCCGCCGTCCTCCAGCCAGTCGTTTGTCGTCGGCAACTCGACCAACATCGAGATCCTCGGCACCTCGTCGCCCCCCGGCCCACGTCTGCCCGTGCTGCAGCGCACGACCGATCCCGATCAGACCTTCTCGTCTCTTGCGTCCTTGGCCTCGTTCGAGTCGAGCAGCAGCGGTCCCAACGTCATTGTGCTCGCCGCGTCCTCGTCGCCCGCGCCTCTGGTTCCTTTTCTTCGCCCCAGCCATTCTTTCGCCCCCGATCTCCCCAGCAGCCCGCCCCTGCCCCCGCGCACGAGCGATACTGGTTTCACCCTCGACAGTGACGTAAACTACGTGCTACACGGCCCCCCGTCATCCCCTGCCGTCGCCCCGACTGTCCCGTCGTCCTCGGCCTCGTCTCTGGTGGTCGCCTCCCGCCAGCCTCGCCCCACCTATTCTCAGGAGAGCCTTGTTGTCCCGCCTCTCCGGCCCGTTCACAGAAAACGATCCAGCGAGAGGTTTGGCTATTACAAGTCTCGCTCGCGAGAGTCTCTGCGCCGTGCTGCGTCCATCAAGTCGATCTCGTCCATTCTCACCCAGGAAGCCGCTAGCACATTCTTTGCCGGCCAGGCCTTTCTGAACCTCAACATCCCGCCTGTCCCGGTCGTCACAGTACAAAAGGCTTCCGTGGTTGTGCCCAGGAGCATTCTGAAGCCTCCCAGCTCGTCGTTTCCAAAGCGCAAGCCCGTGCCGACGCTCCCAGCACCACCAGAAGAGAACGTCCCTAGCCGGACATCTTTGCAAGAGAAAGCAGATCGCCCGGATCTATGGGATTCGTCCGCAACGACTTCACCCTCTTCCCCTCATCAGCAGCTCCGGTGGACCGTCCAGATGGTCGAAGAGCACCCGCACCAATGGAGCTCCCAGCTGTCTACGGTCATGTCCGAAAGCGAGAGCAGCGGCTCGCGTGCCGCCTCTCGCGCCCTGTCGTACATTTCGGGAGCTCCCAGCAGTCCAGGAAACAATCGCCGGTCCAGCGCAGGCTGGGCCAGCAGCACCCACAGCCGCAACATGCCCAGCATCTCCAGCTCTCTCGGCCTGCCGCTGGACGATGTTCGTGACCGCAGCTCGCGCAGCGATTCCAGCCCGCTCGACCGCCCCCAGGCGGCCTACTTCCGCAACAGCTCGGCCTCGCCAGCCACCTCTGGAAGCATCGGTCCCTCTCCGCCCACCATCCGGACGGTGCACGACCAGGACGAGCACGGCGACGGCCTAACTGATCTGCGCGACGTGACGAGCCAGCCATCGCGGTCTGGCGGCCTCTCGGGCTACTTTAGCAGCGGCAGCAGCTCTCGCAATCTCCACTCGTCCTCCAGCTCCCGCAGCCTGCCAGGCAGTGGCATCCCGGCCTGGGCACGCGTGTACTACGGCTCGGGCGAGCGCCGCTTCTTGAGCTCCTGGGCCAGTGCGTCCGATCTGGGAGCAAGCGACGAAGCTGTAGCGGGAAGCCGACCATCGAGCGCTTTCCGCGGCTCGCCGAGCGTCGAGCATCTGCCGCTCCACCTTCTCAGCAAACGCCGGCGGCCTCGCGAGCATCAGCCAGGAGTGCTGCAGCCCTTCTCCGAGGCAGGCAGCTTGGAAGCCGGCGAGGCCGGTGCCACCGTTCCGGAACGTGGACATGTAGGAGGCATCCGCAAAATGACCAGCTCCATCTGGTCGCCTCATCTGCGGTTGGATCGTCGTGCCGCACGCTTCAGCGTCTGGGACCCGCCCAGCGTCACTTGGAGCAACGAGGCCACCTCGTTCTTTGACCGCCGCAACATGCAGGTCCTTCTCTTCACCATGGGCTTTATTTTCCCTTTCGGTAAGTGCTTTGCTGAAATGCATGGAGCACAAGAATATACGCTAACATGTCAGCCTGGATGCTTGCTGCTTTCCTTCCGCTACCGCCCGACCCGCTGCGGGCCAAAGAAAAACGTGCCGAAGGCGAATACGGCGTTCCGGCCGCCCTCGAGCGCCGTCTTGAGCAAGCCCAGGAGGTGCGATTCCAGAGCGCCCGCTGGTGGCGCGCCCTCAACCGCGTCATGTCTGTCTTTGGCCTGCTCATCCTGGGCGCTGTTGTGGCTCTGGTGGTGGTTGGCGTGCGCCAGGGCTGGGCCACTCGACGAAATTAGCAGTTTCGCGTATCTTGCCCGGGCAGCTTGTCTCTCCCCGCCGCCCTCGCAGCTTTCTTCACACTCCTTTCTCGACCCTCTTGTTACAATATTCTCTCTCTCTCTCTCCTTTATTATCTCGACGCCCTCCTTTCTAAACGATTTCGACGATTTTAACTACGACTTTTCTTTGTCGGCAACTCTACTTTCCCATTCCTTTCGGCGCGTCTTATTACAAACCGGCATTTGCATCTAGACTTTCTACAGTCTTCCCTTGTTGTATCAATTGTACCAACAGCATCAGCGCCATCAGCTGAGAGAAGCATTCGGCACCTAAGACGCCAGAGATCCCAGAACGGGACTTGCCATTTCATTGCCAACTACGGCCTTTTATTTTTCTATCTTACCTTAAAAACCTAGTGGGGATGATGTTTAGATGGTTATGTCACATTTTCTTTGCGGCTCGGAGGGGTTTTCCCATGACGAAACGGTTTGATCTTCGGGTTTCTTCTCCTGCCTTGGGTAATAGGTAATACGAAGCCGCAACGGTGTTTCCCACGGGGGGGTATACAGGCCCCCCCTTTATACGTTTCTAACCTGTCCTTTCCTTGTTTGATCTCTGTACATATGGTCTGCGCTCCCCCGTTTTGGACAGAACCAACGACATTCATGTTTTGGGGAAAAAAAAAGGGGGAGATGCAAAGAGCCACCTACAAAAACGACTTTCCTTTTTTATCTTCTTACTTCTTACATGTCTTTCCTTCAAACTATTCTGAAATAATTACGATTGACGGAGATAATGATCAGCAGCCCGACGCTACCAGTTTGTTTTCGCTGTATGTTTCATGTTTCATGTTTTTTTCTTTCTTCAGTGTTCATATAGTGTCTATTCGTAAACCTAATGGGCCACGTCTTTGCAACAAAATACACTCATTTGAAACCAAAAAAAAAGCCACGCACGTGTTTCGCCGTACCGAGCTGAGCTGTGACGAACCACAGGACCCAAGTGCCAGCCAGGGGCGTTTCAGGGAACGCCCGAGCCTAATATTCGATCCACGCCGCAGCATGAGAAAACGCCATGTGGGCAGCCCCTCCCAGCGACGCTGCGTTGCCTCGGGCCGCTCCAACGCTTGCCGTCCATTCATTGCCGTCATGAGACATTCCGCTAGCCAAAAAAAATAAGCAGGGGTGAAAAGAGAGAAAAAGAAAGGATCGGCACTTCAGCCCTTCAGCCCTTCAGCCCTTCAGCTGCGCTTCTTGTGCGCAGCCGCGGCGGCCGTCGCGCGCCGTTGCAGCTGGCCCAGGTCGGACTTGATCTGCTCAACCATCTCGTCCACTTCGGCCTGCGGGTCGGCCGGCAGACCCGCGCCCATGACGCTGGGTATGGGCGGGAAGGACTGGATGGGCGGGAGGTCGTCGTCTTCGTGGTACGAGGGGGTGGGTGCCAGCTGAGGAGGAGCCGCCGCCGCTGCTGCCGCTGCCGCCGCCGCTGCCGCTGCTGCCTCGGAAGCCTTTGCTCTGTCGGGCTTCTCCGTCTTGCTGGCACCTGCCGCCGCTGCCGCTGCTGCCGCCCGCGCCTCAATCTTCTTCTTAAGCATGGGCTTGACGGGCGACGCAAAGACGGCCGTGGACACGGCAACGCCGCCAATGGCGTAGAAGCAGACGCGCGACCAGGCGCGCAGCGAGTCGTCAAAGGTCAGCAGGACAAAGGGGGCGACGGCGAAGCCAAAGGCGGTCTGGGTGGCGAGGAAGCTGAGGACGTCGTAGTAGGGCTTGGTGGACAGGGGAGCCTGGGTGAGAGGGTCGAGGAAAAAGGGGCGGAGGTAGCGGCGGAAGTCTAGCAGGTCAGCAGGAGGAGGATGGGAGATGGTTAAAGAAAAAAAAAGATGGACAAGGAAGGACACGCACTCTTGGCCACTGTCTGGATGAAGCTCGCCAGCACAAAGGTCAGGTAGTAGCCCGGATAGAAGCCATGCCAGAGGGCGCTGGTGATAAAGGTGGCCATGCTGGCGCGGAAGCCCGGCTTCTTGCCGCGCGGCGTGACGCGCAGGTAGATGTAGTTGCGCAGCCACGAGTTGGTTTTCATGTTCCAGTTCTCCAGGTAGGCCCGCGTGTTCTGGGCCGACTCGACGCCCCACGGGTTGATGTTCTGCACGCGGTCCCACGAGATGCGTCCCGTGGCCGGATCCACGCCGTTGAAGCCCAGCCCGGCCAGGATGCACGCGCCCTCGGTCAGCGACCACACGCCGTAGTACTTTGTGCGCGCCACGAAGCCCACGGCGTACAGCAGCCACACGCGCCGCAGGAATTCGAGCGGCCCCATGCGATGGTCGGACCCAGATCCGTCGCCGCCCCCCAGCAACACCGACGTCGGGTAGTAGCCGCTCAGCACGAGAAACGTGCCGATCCACGCCAGCCCGGCTGCCATCTTGATCGTGGCCGGCGTGCCGCTGCGCGGGATCTTGCGCTTGCGCCGGGTGGGCGGGCGCTTGGCCGGGTCCATGGACGGCGGCACCGCAAACATGGTCGTGTCCAGCCAGCGGCGGTACTCGGCAAAGTCGCAGGCGGGGCCGGCCAGCAGCGACGGGAAAAAGAGTACGTAGCCGGCGTAGTCGAGCAAGCTCGGCAGCTCGCGCAGCACCCGGTCGCGCTGAAAGGGGCTGAGGTCGGCGTCGGGCACCAGGCCGTCGGCCACGTTCCACGCAAACGCGCTCAGCTTCATGACGAGCACCATCTGGGCGCCCGTAATGTCCACCACGTCCGGGCTGTCCGCAAACTGCCGGCTGAGCTGGTTCACCGACATGTGGCCCATCAGAAACGCAAAGGCGAGCCATGGCATGTACGGACTCGTGCGCAGGTACTTGGCCATGGCGTAGGTGGTAGCTGACGAGATCAGGAGCGTGCGCAGGCCGCTCCATAGGTCGAAGAGGCCGATGAGGTAGAAGAGGGAGACTCTGGGTCCACGTAAGCAAGCTGGCGCATCGCAGGGGGGGAGGAGAGAACGCACCCGACGATAAACAGGTTCTTGTACTCGGGCCGCGCGTCGGGCACGCGCTTGAGCAGCCCGGCCATCGGGTAGGACAGCAAGAAGGAGAAGACGAGCTTCACTGGAGAGGAGGGCACGGTGAGGGGGAGGTTAGCAGGTCGTCCAGCGGGCCGGTCGCATAGCGGAGAGGCTGAGAATAGCCAGGAGCGGCAGAGGATCGAGGGAGAAGAGAAAACGCACGCTCGTCGGGCCCGACGCCGAGCTGGTCGCCCACGTAGGCAAAGGCTGGAGGAGGCGAGTTAGTAAGGTTTGTTCCCGTCCTGGAAGAGGCAGACAGCTCACGCGTATTTATATAGGGCAGCATGGCGGAAGGTTCTGGCGGTGGCTGCAGTTCGTAATTGGGGACGACGAGAGAGGGAGAGGGAGGAGTTGTCTCTGCGCCGAGAGCCCTCTCTAGCAGATGTGCGGTCGCAGGGCGGAAAATAGGAGAGGGAGAGGAAAAGAAGGAGGGAATTGGAGGGGAGAGAGGCACGTCGGCCGAGGGTCGTCGTCTGGGTTTCCGCTAGAGCTAAATTAAGAGCAGAGATGCGAATACAGCCGCGTCCCGCCCAACAAAAAAATTATAGAAGGCGCCAAGACAGGAAGGCGCCACGGCCTTGCCAAGTTACCCACCAAAACCACCCAAACCGCCAAAACCACCACCCAAAACCACCAACAAAAAAAGCCTGTGCGGATGGCCACGCTAGGCAGGAGCCGCCTGTATCCTGGCATCCACCCCCCCCNCCCCCCCCCCTCCAGGCCGCCGAATCAGCGCTCGCGCCCGCGCATGTGAGGACAGTCCACTGCTGCGTTTGGTCAGCCGGAAAGGCTGTCTCGAATGGTCACACGCTTTCGCAAAGGCTGCCTAATCTCTCATCACGAGCTGCCCTTTGCATGAGCCCTTCTGCACGTCAGATGCACATTAATCTTTTATTTCCCTTTACCTAGCAACTCCTCTAACGGCCCGTCCGCTGTGGGGATGGAAAACTGGCCCCCCAGAAATACACAGAAAAAGACAAGACACGAGGCAACAGAAAGAATAAACAAGAAAGAAAAGAAGAAGCGAAGAAAAAAAAAAAGGAAAACTAAAGACGCAGACAGGACATGGAGATTCCAATCTGGGCCTCCCCATCTGCTGATATCCCCCAAACGCAACCCAAGCGGTGCCGTGCTCCTCGGACCGTCTCCATTTCCCTTTTCCGGTTCCTCTTTGCGCGGAAGAAGAAACGCAAGCATACCCTCCTCGAAAGTCTATGCCGGAGGTTTCAATGTGTTGGTGTTTTTTTTTTCTTTCTTTCTGTTCAGATGTCGTTCATGTTACACGAAGTCGCCGGGAAAACAACCAGAAACCCAAAGTTGGACAAGAACACTAAAAAGAAGTAGCGAAAAGATGACATGTAAGAAAAGAAGGTGAAACGAAAAAAAGGGCAACCCCGAGGGGGTTGAGCAAAAGTAGAGTAAAAAAAAAAAGTAGGAGAAAATGTTGGAAATGTAAGGATCCAACGGCGGCTGGATTAGATCAGAAACGTCTTTTGTAGTCTTTCGGGGTCTTCGTCAGGAAGTGGGCTCGTTCATCAGGGAATATCATGGAGATGGGGGGGGGAGGGGGGGGAAGGAGGCCGAAGAAGCTGAGAAAGCCGAGAAAGGAGAGAGCTGAAAGCCGAACAAGCAAAAAGTAAGAGACCAAGCACCGTCCCTCTCTTTATGAGTTGGAGGCGTCCTTGTTGCTCTGCGAGCTGGCGCTCATCACGGGCTGCGTCGTGGGCAGCGAGCCCATCTTGGCCTGGGCGGCCTGCCGAATCTTGGCCCAGGCGTAGACAAGACCGCTGACGAAGCCGATGGCGATGGCCGACACGCTGCCAAACGTAATCGGGGCGTCAAAGAAGATGAGGCCGCTGACGGCAATGGGCAGCTTGTTGAGGGCGCCGACCATGGAGTAGGTGGTGGACGACGTCACGCGCACGCACCAGGCCGAGCAGTACGAGATGAAGATGGCCGCCAGGCCCGAGTAGATCATGCCGATGAGGAGCGGCTTGCGGGACTCGGCAGGGAAATTGCGCTGCAGGTTCTCGCTCGACCAGTCCTCGAACAGCAGAGAGAAGACGATCAGGATCGGAATGCTGAGCAGGTTGTTGTAGAACATGGCTGGCTGGTCAGCAGGGACAGAGACGGGGTTAGAGAGAGAAGAGAAATACTCACTATCCTTGTCCTTAAAGTTCATCTTCTTGATGACCTTGCGCATGCCCAGCACGAACGAGGCCGAGCAGAAGACGTTGAGGCCCATCCACGCATAGCCGGCGTTGAGCGTCGAGATGGCAGCCGTGGCAGCGGCCGGGTGGCCGACGCTGCTGATGGCGGCTTGGATGTCGGCCCAGGCAGCGATGATGGAGCTCACGACCATGAGGCCAAACGACAGAAGCGTCATGGACGTCACCTGGCCGCCGAACCAGAGCACCTCTCCGTAGGCGATGACGATGATGGTCAGGTTCTTAAAGATGGTGTAGACGGGGACCGAGAGGAACTGGAGCGCCTTGGCGCCGGTGTAGATCATGCCGACGAGGAGGAGGGAGATGGGGAACCCTGGCAGTCGACTTGTCAGTTGTCTGTTTGTGCGGTGTTTGTTTTGGGGTCTCCTCTCATGTTCTTCTCGACATACATCGCTTGCCCTTCTCGGGGTCAAAGGGCGACAGGTGCGCAATCAGGCCGACCTGCTTGCCAAAAATGATGGCCAATATACAGACGGTGGACTGGGATGTCAGCAAGGCACGAGAGCACGAGAGCACGAGCACGGAAGCACGACAGCGCGAGAGCAGAACCGAACATACCTGAATCGCGAGGTAGAGAAAGTTGAGGTTCCATTGGCTTCCCGACACGACGTACTTGTTCACGACGGTCATGCTGATGGAGGCCAGGCAGTAGGACAGGATGGACAGGCCGGGACTCTGCTCGAGCTTCGACAGGTTGGGGGGTTGGAGATGGGCGGCATGGCCGTGGCCAGCACGGGCGGCGAGAGGACTCGAGCGGCCAATGTACGAGTCCTTCTCGCCCTCGGGCATGCGGACAACATAGTCCTCGTTCTTTTTGTCGGCCATGGCGAGGGCTGGTCGACGGAAAGTTGCGTATGTGTGTGTGCGTGCGGAAGAAAGGGGGGGCCGCGAGGATAAGCGCAGGAAGATGCGAAAAACGCGGTAGAAGAAGCGAAAGTAGCGAACGGCTGGTCAATGCAAGACGACCGACGATGGAGGAGGGAAAAGGGTTTTGTCTGTCGAGGACAAAAGGCAAGGCAAGGGCCGAAAAGGAAAGGGCACGGTGCAGCGGCAACGAGAAAGAACGATGTCGATGCAGAGTACGAAACAGAAAAAAAAGAAGACACGACAGTAATTAAAAAAAGTCAACTACAAAGTACAAATACTTACGTACTCGTAGGCGAGCTCACGGCGCGAGACAAAAGTGTCGAAAAAAGGGGGGTGGGGCTCCCCTTGGATCGGCTCTGTCGAATAGACGTGCCGGAAAATGCAAGAGAGCAGAAGGGGGGGGAGGAGAGGATGGGTAGGATTCGAAACTGGAATTTAAAAAGCTGCAGGGAGAGAGATGGCGAGCGCGCCGGGGAGCGGCGGAAGCCAAATTTGGTGGGCAAACAGCACAAGGGCAGAGCTGGCAAGCCTGGCAGGGCCTGTTCTGGCATTGCTCGTATCTGACGAGCGACAGAGGGCAGGCACAAAGTCCGAGTGTACGAGTACTCGTACGGATACATGCCGCAGAGGTAAAACGCGTGGCACACGCGCATGTATCTCAGTCGTATCTGGGCCTTGCTCCAATTACGCCGCCCCAACACGCGTCGCTGGCCTGTGCCGCTCGAGGCTCGTACTCTGTCTGGTCCCTTTTCCCTCCTTCCGTTCCCCGGCACGCTCCATATCTTTATCTGCTTCCCTTTTGAATCCTACCCACCGTTTCTAAAAAACCCCGTTTCTGTTTTGTACCCCTTGCTCCTCTTGTTCTCGCCCTGGCTGTTGGGAGAAGTGTCCACTCCAAAAATGGACTAGCGCGCATCGTGTTGGCCATGTGGCGCAGTGCTGCTCGATACGAGAAGAAGGAGATGTGGCTTGACCAGCATGTCACTGCCCCTGCGTACTGCTCCGTAACTCGTAAGATACAATGCCTCGGGTAAGCCGGCATCAGCCATCTTGTCGTCCTGAGCCCCTGAGGTTACGGCTAGTGGTGAGAGCAGAGTCTGTCGTGCTTGCAGTCTGCTTTGGCGTGTGTATTTCGCTCTGAATCACCTTGCGTTGCATCGGTTGACCCAACGTCCTGGTAAAATAAGATACAAAGACGGATGTTTGATGGCTTACTCTATGAAAACAGGGGGGACCGTCTAATAGGTGCGCGCCCATTTTGTCTAGACCGTCTAGATTCGCGCGCTTGCTTATGTAAGTCCTCTTCTGTAAACGCACTACTGCATTTAAGCCTGTAAATTTCATAAATACCACTAGGATTCAGTGGACGGCCTTTCCTCCACTCTCTTGAGACAGGACGCAGCCTTTTCCATAGTAGTAAGCTAACAGCATTTAAAATGCCATAAGCATTAAAGGAGTATAAAATATGAAAAAATAAAAATAAAAATAAAAATAAAAATAAAAATAAAGCAAAGAAGGTCTGTGTTAATACGGGCAAAAGCCACAGCAAGGTCTGACGGCGACAGGCTCTGCGTACCAGCACGCTGGTGCTTATAGGGTTGGATAGGCGGCAGGGTGAGCATTTGGGTGAGCATGTAGGTGACCATTAAGGTGTTACATTTTAGTACAGATGTATTTTAGTACAGATGTGTGGTTATATAAGCAGGGGACGCCCATCTGTGTAGATGGGCGTGCACCAAGACGTCCCAAAACGGTGTCTCTGCCATGTAAGATGGAAACCCCACGAAAACGCATCCTATCCAACACCTAAAGTACATTGTTGACATTGTTGATACATTGGCAACCTGCAGCGCTTCCTTTTTTTCTTCTGCAGATTATTTATCCTCCTATGACGTATGTCTTGTTGGCCAATTCTTCGCGAGAGACGGCCAGATGTCCCAACTCTTGCAGCTTGGGCCATATGGTGCGGAATCTTCGCACAAGCGGCCACAGCCACCTTTCCATGCTGTGCCCGGGTATAATCAGCGTATCGACCATGCGATAAACCTTGAGGCTGATCTCCCCGAGGCGCTTTTCATGTCTGTTCAACTCGGCCAGAGATTGATAGTACTCTTCGAGCGGTGATCTGACGGCATCGGGGCAGGGCGTTTTTGTGGTTTCGACGTGTTTGCCGCACCGCTTGTAGGCGCGAGCGATGGCGCGGGACGACTCTTGGCTGGCTGTCCAGAGCCCATTGTCCGGCATGGACGGTGCGGCGGCGGACGGCTGGCCTCGCTGCGACGCCGGGTGCGTGCCAAAGTAGTGTGTGCAGGGGGGCGGTTGAGCGGCCGCTTCCCATACCATATCTCGGAGTTCGGCCGGAAGAAATGGGAAGTAGTGAAATATCCTCTCTCCGGCGGCTGGACCCGGGTGGAGTTCTGGGAGTCCTCGTGCCATCTGGACGGTCCGCCGGCGGTCTTTGGCAAGACGCTTGACCGCACAGAGGAGAAAGTGTGTCTCGGATGTGAGGTTAAACACATTGACCCACATCGCGTTTACTGCACCGCACAATTGGGTTGGCCAGACTTGTCCGCGGATCCCGGAAGCGATCGCGAAGGCATCTTGAAGATCCTGCTGCAACAGGTCAAGCCTGAAGGCCAGAGACGTAGACATGGCGGTACCGTATGCTGGGTTGCGTAGGTGGACTGGCATTGCAGGTCTCTCCTCTAGGGAAAGGTTGCGTAGGTTGATTTGCGTTGCTTCCTCTAGGGGAAGGGTGTGTAGGTGGGTTGACATTGCAGGTATTTCCTCTGGGAAAGGTTGTGTAAGTAGATTGGTATTGCTGGTATTTCCTCTAGGAAAAGATTGTGAGGAGGTAGAATTGAGGAGGAGGATGGAAAGAGAACAAATTTGGGATGCGTCGACACAAGTTCTTTTGAGGAGACAAAGTCAGGACAGAAAAGAACGACTGAGAGCAGACGACAGAAGTTTATATAGTTTTCCAAATGTGTGTTGTGTGCACTATACCATCTTACATCATCGGTGCATTTTGGTAGGCGGCAACTCGAGAACAGCAGCAACGAAAACTGCTGGGCTTTGTTGTCAGGGATAAGGTCAACCAATGCTCGTACTGGGTGACCTTTCCGGCGGGTGACCCTGTCCTAAAAATTCAGGCTTGTCGTCAGGCTTGTCTCCAGGCTTGTCTCCAGGTTTGTCGTTCTCGGGCCTCTCGTTCTCGGGCCTCTCGACATCGGGCATTTCGACGTCGGGCATGTCCTCGTCCGCCTTGCCGGCCCTGTCCTCAGGCTTTTCCTGCCCAGCATTGTCCTTGTCTCTGTCCGGCTTGTCCTTGTCCAGCTTTTCCCTGTCTGCCCTGTCCTTCTCCGCCTTGTCCTTGTCACCACCACCACCTCCTCCTCCTCCTCCTCCTCCTCCACCGCCTCCCTCCCCTGGCACCGGAAAGTGCAGGTGCTTCCAGTCCTCCAGCTCCTCTGTCACCGACCGTAGCCGGTCGCGGATGCTCTCAATGGCGTAGCTGCCCAGCGGCAGCCGTAGCGGCGGGAAGGAGCAGTGGGCCAGCTGCCACACGAGCTCGGCACACTGGACGACGCTCGTGGGCTGGCGGTCGCCCAGCCACTGCACCATGCGGGTGGCGTGCAGGGCAGGCGCCGTGGGCCCCGCGTAGGGGGCGCTCGGCTGCTTGATGAGGAAGTGGCCCCAGGCCGGCAGCTGGTCTGGAAGCTGGTCCAGGGACTGGCCTGGCGTCTTGCCTGGTGTCTGGCCCGCTGTCTGGCCCGCTGTCTCCGTTGCCGCCCCCATCCCTGTCCCACCCCCCCGGAAGCCCTGGTTCAGCTTGCTGTCGTCACGACGGCAGAGCCCCGGCTCCACCAGCGTGGCTTTGATGTCGAGGGCGTCCACCTCGTACAGCATGGCCTCGACGAGGCCCTCGACTGCGTACTTTGTCGCGCAGTAAGGTCCCAGGCCGGGCACGCCCAGCGCGCCGGACGTGGAGCTGAAAATGAGGTAGCGGCCGCCGTGGTTGTGGCCGTGGCCGTGATGGCCATGGTGACCATGGCTGTGGCCATGGCTGTGGCCATGGCTGTGACTGTGACTGTGGCCGTAGCCAGCATCGCGGGAACCGTCCTTGTCCCGCAGACCGCCCGACAGGGCAGCCACCCGGTGCCCCTCCGGCCTCCCCCGCGCCACTACTGCCGTCGTCGCCCGCACCCGCCGCTCGTGCTGCGCGCGCAGGATGGGCAGCGTGGCCTGCAGGATGTGCATGGTGCCCATAAAGTTGGTCTCGAACTGGTTGCGCAGCTCGTGCTCGTCCTGGTCCTCGCAGGCGCCGACGACGCCAAAGCCGGAGCAGTTGGCGACAATGTCGAGGCGGTGAAAGTGGCGGATGTGGCGCTGGACGACGCGGTCGACCGACTGGCGCGACCGCACGTCGCAAAGCCCGCCCAGGCACTTGGCCGGCGCGTTGCCAATGGTGCCGGCCGCCGTGCCCATGGTCGTGCCCGCCGTCGTGCCGCCGTACTCGGCCGCCGCCGCCGCCGCCATCGCCTGCATGTCGGCCGGCGTCGTCTCCTGCGTGCGCCCGACCATGGTCACGTAGTCGCCGTGGGCCAGCGCCGTCTTGACCACCGACCGGCCGATGTGGCCGGCGCCGCCAAACACGATCCACACCAGCGGCCTCGTCGGCACGCCCGGCTGCGGCGGGTCGCAGCTCGCCGGTAGCTGTACCCGGGGCCGGCAGCCGGCGTTGCTGTTATTGCTGCCGCCGCCGTTTCCGTCGCTGTTGCCGTTGCCAACACTGTTGCTGTTGCTCTGGTTGGCACTGCCCGCAGGGCTGCTCGGGTTGCTCGGGTTGCTCGGGCTTCTGCTGGTGCTGACCATGCTGGCCGTGCTGTCCATGCTCACGAGGCTGCTGCCTGCCTCCGACGTCGTCGGCGGGACGCCGTCGTCCATGTTGAAGTCCATCCTGCCGTCAAGCTTTCAATTGCTCAGTCGTGCCGTCAAGCTTCAATTGCTTAGTCGTGCATGCACATCCACCAGCCGCCATCGGCAAGAGGATCTTGATGGCAGGAAAAGAAACGTCGTCGAAAAAGACTCTGGTACGGGCAGAGGCGGCTATTCGGACATTTGGATATCTCAGAATGCGGGGAAATGAGAAGCCGCCGTCTGGCTACAAAGGATAGCCGCAGGAACAACAGGCACACAAGGCGCGAGACCCGCACAAAGACCGGCGGCGACAGGGAAACAGAAACGTTATAGTGGGCGGCTGCAAAGGGGCATCTACAGAGGGAAATCTACAAAAGGAGAGGCCAAGAGTCAGTGCACTGATGTTGGCATTCCAGCTCAACAAGTGAGAATTCCTCACGTGTCGTGGCAGACGTCGAGGCTCTGGCACGGACAATACGAGCATTACTCCGCACAAGAGAGGACCAAGGAACTAAAATTCTCCGCTTCCCCGCCCTGCAACTGCCGAACACTGGCGCTTGCCGACGGACTACTGATACCAGCGAGCGCCTTCGTAGCCTTCGCAGCCTTCGCAACCTTTATAACCTTCACAGGCCTTCACAACCCCTCAAATGGTAACCAAAACCCCCCAGGCTCGCATTGTGTCCTGGTGGAGTGTGTTATTGGATGTTAAAAAAAAGCAATCTGTCTGCGAAGCGCGCATATATATGTAGAAGATATATGGTCCAATGGAAAAAGAGCCGGAGCCCCAAACGGCTCGCTCGCAATATAACGATGGGGGGGATATCGATAGCCCAGACAAATGAAAAACAAGGCACACACGAGCAAAGAAAATGTCCAGTGATGAAATGGGGTGAACGCCTCAAGCTTCTCCCGCATATTCGTCCCCTACCCTTCCCCCTTCGCTCGCCCCTGCGTCACCCTCCCCCTTGTCACTAGTGAATGCTGTTTCCCTGCCAGTCCGATTCCAAGCAATCCGTGGACAAAAAAAAAAAAAAAAGAAAAATAGGGGGGATAAAATAGGCCAAGGCTTGGCTTCCTTTTTGTTGCCCCCTCTTCCGCTGGTCCCAATCTGATTTGTGCCTTTGACCCTGATATCTTTCCCCGTTTACCCTCTTGCAACACCAGAAACACCAGCTTGGAAAACCCCCTCAAGTAGGGAAAAAAACAAAGACCCGAAACAAACAAAGAAAAAGAGCCAAAAAACGACCGTGTGTGTGCGCGTACTCACCCGCCTGGCTAGAATGCTCTGGTTTTGCTGCCTTCCCCATCAGGTCCTGTGTCTCCCGTTCTGTGCCCGGCAAGTTTCCTCCAGAGCAGCCAGACTGGCAGCAACAGCAGCACATGAAATCCGCAAAAAAGGACAACGCTAATCAACAAAGGAAAAAAAAAAAGTAACGAAAGCAATCTGTAAAGTGGGAACAATGGGGCACGGAAAATGTGCCCAGGACGTGCTATCTGACGCGCACGTTCGATGTGGTGTCGAGAAGGGGGGTATAAAAAATGCCGGAGATCAAATCCCACGCAATAACCAAATATGCAAGAAAACACGGCAATCCTGCCGTCCTTCTCAGAGGGCGAGGCGAAGGAGTAAGAGAACAATAAAACCCAACCAAATTGCAAATCCAAATCCAATATCCAAAATCGAGAATCGCAAAGCACTCCCGCTGCCGTGTTTCTCGGATTCCACGTCCTTTATGCTGGCAGATAGATAAATGACGACAAAAATCAGGCAAGGAAAGCAAGGCTGAAAGAAGGCGAAAAAAACAAATGCACGCGATCAAGGGACTGGAAGAGAAACAGGAGGTAGCCAGTTGCCCGGCTTATGCAATGCGCTTCTATCGACGAGGGAGCCATCCCGTCTGGCCAACCCAAGCAGCGTTAGTCCTCCCTTCTAACCGATTAAAAAAAAAGTATGAGTCGTGAAGCGGAGCCTTGTGTAACAAGGTAGAAAGGTAGAAGAGTAAGGAGGAGAGAGAGGAACGCCTGAAACGAGAGAGAAAACAGAAAAAGGTCGCAAACGAATCGAATGTTGATACTATGCCGGACAGTGTTCGCGAACAAAGGTGTAGGGAAATGTCAAGCTAGGATCGCTGAGCGAGCTTTCCATTTGGCGCAGCCTATCGTGGAGGCCCATGGCTCGGGGGCCCCTGTGCCGGCGGGCCGTCCGTTGCCCACCCGGCCATCTCGTACGTGACCCGTGAGTATGAAGGCGGCGGTCCGCCCATGGTTGTTGCCGGAGGGTACGCAGACGGGCCGGGCATGGGCTCGGGCGTCGGTGACGAGCCCGTGAGGCCCCTTCCAACGCTGCTTGCCGAAGACACACTCGGGGTATCCATCCGCAGCGGTGGCAGGCGTGGGTTTGGGTTGCTGGGCGAACCAGACAGAGGCGAAGGGGCCATGCCAGGAAAGCCGGTGTGCGGCAGGGGAGGCAGAGTGGTCGGCATCGATGACGAGTACGATGGCATGTGGAAGTCGATGTTTGGGCCGGAATCTATCCGTCGCCGTCGTGCTGGCCGCTCAGAGTAGTATGGGCTGTCGACAGCCAAGGAAACCGGTCCCGGGCCCGAGGCCGAGACGGACGCTGCAGACATCGGGGGCAGCGGAGACGGCTGCGAGAGAGGTAGTGGCTGTCGGGGAGGCTGTGGCTGCAGAGGCATCAGATGTTGAGGTTGCTGCTGCTGCTGTTGTTGTTGTTGCTGCTGCTGCTGCTGTGGGTTTGCATACTGCAGAGGCTGTTGCGAGGCCGAAGACAACGGGCTGCCGTCAGCCACGTACGAAGCACCGCTGACGGCTGTGGACGCCGGGCTGGCAGGTCCCGACTCGGCAAACTCGCGCATGCTGGGGTTCTGCAGCATGAGCTGCCTCAGCCGGTTGCGGTCGTTGCGGTAGAAGTCGCGCTGCACCTCGAGCTCCTGCACCCGCTTCCCCAGCTCGTGGGTTTGAGCCTCTAGCCGTCGGATTGTCATCAGAACTTCCCTGTCCTTTTCCTTTTTGCGTGCCCGGAACCGAGCCGATGCACCGGCATTGCGCAGCCGCTTCTCGTCCGCCTGCTTCGAGGCCTGGTGGGTGTCGACAAGCACGTGTATTTCGTCCCCGATAGAGGGCTTGATGGCGATGAACTGCTGTCCTTCTGACATGGGCGATCCGGAACCGCCTGCAATAGGGCCGCCGCCACCCCCAGGCTGCATGCCACCGCTGCCCATTCCTCCCTGGGACAGCCACCCTCCGTCACCGCCTGGTGCTCCAGCGTTGGCTGCCGAAAATGACCGTCCCATAAGCATGTCTGAGCCGTATCGGGACTGCTGCTGCTGGAGCTGCACAGGTGGGCCAGAATATGTCGCAGGGGCCCGTCCCTGTTGCAGTGGAGGAGAGTGCTCTGCTGCTGCAATGGACCCGTGCTGGCTGTAGAGTCCACCACGGCCTCGCGGTCCACCAAGATCGACACCGCCACCGCCACTTTCACCGCCAGGATATAATGGCTGGGAGAACGAGCGTGGTGGTGTCGCTACTGCCGAGTATGTGGAGGTTGGTATCCCCGTCGCTGCTGCTGCCTGAGCATGTCCGTATGGCCCAAGGGGCCCCTGTCGGAAAGAAGAAGACATTGGTGGCACTGGTGGTGCATCGGCACCGACCCCAGACTGGCCGTACTGTGTGGCTTGTGCCGGAAGGGCGCCATACGACGACACAGACCGGCCAGAGTTCGCCCGCAGCGGCGATTTCGGTGTCAGTATGCGCCTGGGTGCCGCGAGAGCGGGAAACGGGGGTGCCAGAGAAGGAGGAGAATCGCGTTCCATAAACGAAGGCGGCGGACCTGGTGCTGCTGCTGCTGCCGAGCCGGGTTCCAGCACTGCACTGCCATAGGCCTGAGGAGTTTCTCGCACTGCTGTCGGGTTGGGACCTACTGCCGTCGGCGTCGGCTGGTTCTGGTAGGCCATTGGCGGTCCTGGTGGGATACCCTGGCCACTATAGCTGCCACTGCCGCTGCGAGTCAGTCCAGAAACCCCGACAGATGGGCTTGCTGCACTTCCCGGCCGCTTCCTAGGAAGAGGTCGGGACTGAACATCACCCGATTCGCTGCCTGCCGGTGCCTGCGTCTCCAGTGGATTCAGTATGTTATGGACACCGAATGGCCGCGGAGGGGTCGACTGCGTTGCTGCTGGATCCTCGGCCTTTGCCATGACTTGGATGCTGTCCGCTGTTGCTGCTGTTGCTGATGTTACTGCTGCTGCTGGGGAATGGACGATGCTGCCGCCACCATCGCCGACGCCACGGCCTGCGACTCCGCTTTCGTTGCTGGTGCCCTTGTTGCCCGAGTCGGCGGAGAACATGTCTCGTTGTTGGAAGGGCTCATCGCGGAAGAGCAAAGACTGTGATTGTGAAGAGGGACGGGAGGATGATCTGGTGCTGGCAGGAACTCTGGCGTTGTCGGGAGATTGGGGGGTTGCAGACGAGGACTGGCGCGAGGCAGGACGAGGCGCAGACCCCCTCTGCGGCATCGACTCCTGTCGTTCCTCTTTGCTCAGATCCTGGCCCGGAGGGCCGTGGCATGGACCGTCCTGCCCCCTGCTCTCCGAAGACCAGACACGGCTCGGCTTGGCCTCGTATTCAGTGACAAGAGAGCTCGCTGACGCTGCAACAGCAGCAACAGCAGACGCCGCAGCAGCTACAATGGTTCCCCGGACCCTGGAATTCCGCGAAATATGGTCGTCAAAAAACGGCGCCTCCGCCCGGAATGACTGTGCGAGCTGCGTCGTGGCGGTTGAGGTCGCGGCCTCGGCTCTGGGGAAAGCAGCAGGTGTGCCGGCGTTTCCAATCCAGCGATCAGAAGCGGCTGCCTTGCCGGTGCCGATAGCAGGACTTAACCGGCAGCGGTGATGTTCTCGGGAGGTCCAGGAAGCTGTTTCTACCGCCACGGCGAAATTTGATGGTGCTGCCTGGAACTCCAGAGGCCGAATGGCTGCAGGCGGTAAAAGAGTTGTCGTAGCCAGTGTCCTGGGACGCACCGGTAGCCTCGGGACCGGAGCAGACTCGTGTTAGATCAAAAGATATCGATAATCACGGATCAGATCAGACTTTCCACACGGAAGCCGTTGTCGTGTCAGATTGCGAGAACCAAGGGAAATGGTGACTGCGAGCTTTTCCTTAGAAATAATGATACTTGACCAAAGTAATTCGAAGGTGGTAAAATCCCGGTAGATCCAAAATATGTTTCTACTTCGTGAAAATAGATGGAATGAGAACAGATGAAGAAGGAAAGGAAGTGAAAACTGCGTTCGTGGGAGGGAGAGGCCTGTCCACTACAAGTATACAAAAAAGCAATGACGGGGGGGGAGGGAGAGAAGGGGGGGGGGGTGTATGTGTATGTGTTCGCCACCACACCAACCTATAGAGGGTAGTGCAACCAGCGGATGCGGGTTGGGGAGCAGCACGCTGAAAACTTACGGCCAGATCGGAGCGAGGGTGGTCTCAGCTGCGGTAGTTGTGGAGGTCTGTCATACAGGGTGGATGGCGTTGGGTGTGGGCGTTCTTCTTGCTGGCTTTCCTGGATAAGTAAAGCTTGGGTTGTTATTACTAGCCCTGGGTATATGTTAGGAGAACGTAAATATCAGACAGCTAGGAAGCGAGAGAGGGGAGCGGCCGAGAAATCAGGCGCTGGCTTTGCGTGCGTGGCCGTATGTATGTGATATGTGCAGCCTGCGGGAAGCAATACTGCGCATACGCTAGCGACGGGGAAGAAAACAAATAGGAATTTGGGTCAATGAGGGAGGAGAGCTGGGCAAGGATGAATAATATGGAAGGGACGGAAGGATGGAACATGGGGGGGGGGGGTTCAGGTATGAAAAAACTACGGTCAAAGTAGCGAACGAGAAGGCCTGTACGAACCAAGCATGCGATCGACGCGTATAAGCTGATGAAGAAAAGATGAGAGATGACGGGCGGTGCGTCAGAAAAACACGCGTGGGCTGGGGGTGTTGGCGAGGACCTCTGCGCGCTCTATTGGCTATACAATTCACTCGTGCTCGTGCTTTGCTGTGGGCAATCGAAACGAGAGATGCTTGCGGTATGATGGTGAAGGGGTGGGAGAGCTGACCAGTCACAGCCAAGTGAAGCCCTGTGTAGCGAGTGGCCAGGAAATCAAGCAGTTGGGAGCGCTAGAACGGGAGCGGCCATATCAATAAAGGCGGATGGGAATCATAGGATGGCGGGCTGAGCTTCTTGTGTGAGGATGTCGTTTGTTTTTGGGCTCGTAACTCGTTGTTCCTTGTCGAATAAAAATAAAAAGAAAAAGAAGAAGGAAACGAATAAAAATAAAAATAAATAAAAATAAAAATAAAAGAACGGGGAAGGGGAAGGGGAGGAGGGGCGTCGCGATGGATCTCTCTGCTTTCCCTGTTTAGGTTCCTGTCTTCTCTCCCTAGTCCTTGTTCATATACCGTGATGTGCCAAGGTGCTGGAGAACAAAAAAGTAACGATTCGCGAGTGGTCAGAGGCAGCCCCGTGGTATGGTAGAATGAGTGATCGTAACAAAAGGTGGAGGCGATTTGTTTCCACTGCGAGGTTGACGAATACATCAAATGGTATCCGCGTTTCCACTGACAGGTAGTACCACTGCAACAGAGCACAGGGACAAGACTCGACTGTAGCTTTGATACTGCCCCAACCATATGATCAGATATGCAGAAATCGGCGTCTCCAGCGGGTCGGGCAAGCCAAGCTTCACGTATTATTTTTGGCTCGCCTTCTTCTCTCTCTCCCTCCCTCTCTCAGGATAGTAAGCTGTATAGCTTTTGTTGTGCTTTCGTCAGGTCTTATTGCAGCAGCGAGATTGCTCCTGTGTGTGTACTCGTACTGAGGTACGAAAGCCAAAGTACATCATCTGCTCGAGGAGCTGGGCATTGGGGGGGGGGGGGCGATGAGGGTCCACTGGTGGAGCAGGTGGCCTGTGCGTGCTGAGAGGCATCCAATGGGTTTGGGGCGGAAAA
>JACCPH010000012.1:495314-579536 GCA_014183095.1 Harringtonia aguacate
CCCCCCCCCGGCTCCCCTTTTTTCGTTCTCCATAAGACAAAGGTGCTAAGACCATGACAGGGCTTAGACGACTCCCACTATGAACGGACTGTAGCGAACGCATTCAATACGACACAGTCGGTCGCGTCTGTGTCAGCCGGTTTCTCGTCTTTTTTTTCATGCTCGTCGTCGCGTCTGCTACGGTCTTTGGCTTCTCTCCGCTTTCATGTACCGTACTCGTACAGATATGTTTTCATTCTGTTGCGACTGCTCGTATCCCCACCACAGTGACGTGTGAGAAACGACACGAGTCAAATGAGACGACAAAATGCTGCAACCCACCTGGCAAGATGACCTCTGTGACTGAGCGAGCTGGCCGGAGTGATTGACGGAGTGATTGACGGAGTGATTCGCCTGGAACCTGGCACTAACGACCCCCGGTCGCTTCCTTGGGACTGAGCCCGATACGTGGTAAATGTACATGGTACAAGTACGGGCATTTGGGCACATCCTTGTACTCGTACCTAGCAGCAGCCATGCCGTTGGGGAATGGGGTCAGAGGTCGACTTGGTCCCAGCTGAGTGGAAAAGTGATTGCAGACGCCCACTCTCGGCGTAATAAATGGCAGCCCTAGCAGGACCCAGCTATGTTAGGGTGCTTGCTTCCCAGCAGACTCTGCTCCTTAGTGCATTGCGTGTTTTCTTCATCGAGCGGCAACATGGTTAGGGTGCTGGTTTGTCACTAGTGCACGAGGTAAACGCTATGTGTGTGAACGGGGGGGGGGGGGTCGGCACGAGTGCGAGTATCTCAGGTTTTGTCGGTGATCTGGCGGAAGTGGCGGCAGATGATGTGGTGTGTCGTGGCGGTGACGATGGCGAGACAAGCGGCAGCGGGAAAATCGAAAATTCCTCCAGGCACCGTAGGATGGCAGAGTAGACTGCGGCCGTGGCTGGGCAACCCTGGCTGAGCGGGCAGAGACGGTGAGGGAAGCGCCGCCGCAGACCTGCAGGACTATGTAGGCACCATGCAAGAAGGAGGCAGGACGAAGCGGAGGACAACCCAGGCGGACTCAGCACACGTGCGGCGTGTGATGGACAGCGACGAGACGGTCCAGTCAGCATGCAGGAGTGGGCATATTCGGTGGGATGTGCATGCTGTGTGCATGCCATGTGCATGCCATGTGCATGCTATGTACACATAGGAGCCGTGGAGAGCTACCCTGTACATGGGCAGCAAATGCGGTGTGAAGAGAAGCAGCACGTTAGCGAGCAATAGAGCGGAGGGCGGCTAACCTGTACTCGTACTCTCGTACTCGTCGTAGCAGCACTGCTTGGGCGATTCTCTCACCGTTCAGTGGACATTGCCACTAGCCAGGTCCCCAGACAGCCGACGGTGGGTACAAGTGCAAAAAGCGGGAAGCGGCAAATAGGGAGTGCGCCTGATGGGGGGCGGCCCTGCCCATGGCGGCGGAGGTTCCGGGGCTTAGGGACCGAAACGCTAGCGAGGGCGACCGGGGCGTGCAAAGCGCGACGTCTTGCATGCATCTGCAAGTAAAGACGCAAGAAAGTGGAGGAGCAAGACGGGTAGGCGAGCAACAAGGCCAGGTGTGTAGTATTGTGTGTGTTGTGTGCCTAGAAAGCAGCGCAGGCACTCGTGTGCCGAATCTCACATGACCGGTCCAGAACGCCGACAGATTGTTGGTCAACCATCATTCAAGGTTGTTAATGGCTCGGCCGACCGGCAGGCACCGTGGCACTGGCTGTTCTGTGGGTTGTGAGATGGAGCAATTCGATACAGAAGGGTGTCAGATCTGCCAGCGCCCAAGCTGTCTCGCCCTAAGCCGCAGGAACAACACGCAACGAGCAAACAGGAGCGATAGCGAGAGGAGGAAGGACAGGGGTTGAATGGACGATGCACAACACCAGAGCAGTCGAGTGACATGCCGCATGTCGGCAACGTTTTTGTGTGTGTTTTTTTTTGTGTGTGTGTGTGTGTGTGTGTGTGTTTTCCTTTTTTTTTTCCTTTTTTCTGTTTTTTTTGGTAGTCGTACTTTCTGCACAGATTCTGTGTCGCGTTGCCGAAGGTTTATGCCGGAGCACGCCCAGTGCGCGGGAACACAGAAACAAGGAGCACGAGGTCTCTCCGGTGCCTCGGGAAGCACCAAGTCCATATTGCCGGATCTGGCCCGTTCAAGGTGCATTTGGGAGGCGTTGACATGCTGCAGTGGCCCCAACCCCCTCCCCCTACAGGAGGAGTCTCTTCGTGACCGCCTCGACCAGCCTCGCAATGCTCGCATTCTGCACACCGATCTCCAGGCCGTCATCGGAAGGCGTTCGAGTCGGCGACTGTTTCGATCGGCCGGATTTCATTCGCGTCTCTGCCCGATGCCCCTTCTCTTCGTCTCGTCCCAAATGCGACACATCACAAAGTAGAAGCGCCACCGACGCCAAGCAGCTGGTTCTGCTGAGCCAGCATGATCCCGGGCTCATCTTGCACTCTCCACTAGGTCTGTTGTAGGCTAACGTATCGCACGTAGCTTCTGTACAAAGTACGGGTGTACAAGTATGCACGAGCAGGTCCCACCGCCGGGGAAAGCTGTGGGCTCGCCGCGGAACCTGTTCAAGCATGCTGCTAGTCGCTGCAGCTGTTTCTTGGTCGGGCTTCCCTGGTGGCCTCACGGTGGCCTTCCGGTTGGCCACGCTGGGTGTGATTGACGGCTGTCGTACAGGGTATTTGCACGCAATATTGGAGTGTGAAAGGTGAAATTACACCCCCCCCCCCTTTTCCCCATATAACCCCCCTGGCTGCATGGGACGGGCTGGTGAGGTTGCGCCAGCCATGGTGTCAGCCGAGCGGGAGAGGTGAGGCGCAGAGGTGAGGTCCGAACATGGAGTCAAGACGGCCACGAAAACATGAGGAAATATATGAAGGAACAGAATGAAGGGGAAAAAATGGCCAAGAGCACCTCACCGCAAGGTCATACTCGTCGTACACGTATCTTTGGGGCTGGTACATGCCTGTACAAAATGCTCCGTAATGGTGCAAATCGCGGGTGGGGGTACACCCATGTCTGCTGCGACGAGTCTACCCGTACTCGTACTCGTACATCGTATTTGTACTGTTTGTACTGTTTGTACTGTTTGTACTCGCACACTCGTGCAAAGCCTTAGCGGAAAGGAAAGGGAAAGAGCAAGCGGCGCGTGTGGGTCCGTGACAGCTTCTTGCAGTTCTTTCAAGCCATGTGCACGGAATATGTGCGGAAAGTGCAATGGAGGAAGACAGGACGGCACGCAGGGACATGGAGGCGCGCCAGGAAAGGAAGGGGCGGCCAAAGACCATGCTGCCAGGAAGCAGGGGCAGTGTGCCAACACGCAATCAATGACACGCCGTTGGGTTGCGGGAAGGAATGAAGCGCTGGCAGGTCCTAGTTTGGTTGGACCTGCTCTTCTTTCCGTTCTGGTTCGCCACGGCGGGCTGGCCAGCAGACACCTCTGGTCAGCCTAGTGCCAACGTCCGCTCTTGCGTCGCTTCCGCGGAAGCCGGAAAGGAATTGCTGCCATCCGAAAAAGTACTTCATTTTCCTCTTGAAGGCGATCGATCACAACGCCACCTCGTTCGGTGCCAGTCGCGTTTTTTTTTTGCTGGCGTTGTTGTCGCGCAGGTTATTTGTATCTTGTATCTTGCTCGGTATTTGTACGATACGAGCTCGCGTACCATGTATCTTGCCAATACGAAGGAAGCAGATGAACACAGCCATCCATGCAGCCGCCCTGGACACGACGCTGGCTGGCGTGCTTCTACGGGCCAGATTGGGCCTCAACGCGTTTACAGACGCCCAAACAGGACATAGCTCTTGCTGACCGCTTAGCAAGTGCCGCGGAGTCGAGCCTGGTCGTATCCGGTGCCGGGCGTGTGGGAGATGACGAACAACGAGAGCTGGGCTCCCCATAGGCCTGTCCCGTCCTGGTCCCGTCCTGGTCCCGTCCTTGTCCCGTCTGCTCGTACATTTTGAGTCGACTGCATTTGTCGCATGCATGCTTGTCCCCGAACTGGGCATGGCGCGCTCTTGCTCTTTCCTATTTGTATCCTGCTGCTGCAAGACGCTCCGCACGGGGACGCATCTGGCCTTGACGCCTAAGCGCTCCTCTGTTGTCTGCCTTCACCGTCCTTTGGGCTGCCGTGCAGCTCGTATGCAGCCTCGGTCTCGTTGAGCTGTCCGAGTGGAAATATTTATTTCTATGCAGGCCCAGGTGTACCCTCTAATCCCACGGCCCCCTTGCGGCACCCTTGCGGCACCCTTGCAGAACCCATGCAGAACCCTTGCAGCACACTTGCAGCACCCTCCCACGACACCTTTCCACGGCACCCTCTGCGGCACCCTCTGCGGCACTCTCTGCGGTACTTCTCTGCGGTACTTCTCTGTGGTACCTCTCTGCGGTACCCTCCCTCCCACGGCACCCTCCCACGGCACCCTCCCACACCTCTTCGTCATCTTGCATATCGGCTTTGCATATGACCAACGGACGCCTCCAAATGACCACATTCCGCGCAGAACCTGCTGGTACCTCTCGCTGCATACTACAGGCGATCCACCTGTAAGAACACCTGCCTTCGAGCTCATGCGGCCAAAGCTGTAGCCGCTTTTGTTTTTTCTCCCTCCCGCGCGCCCAGACCGTCTGATGCGCGTGGTGTTGGTGTGCAGCCTGGAACAGCCATCCGTAGCGCGGATTGGGTGTCATTCACCGCCAATGTAAGGCATCAACATGGCCAGAAGTCCGATGCGCACCGCCATTACGCACAGAGGTTGCAAACGTGGCATGCATCTTTCCCCTAGAAAGCCACCAGCCGATGCAAGAAGAGCCAGGTGACCCCCTCTGGTTACCTCGACCTGCAGGATCGGATGCCACCCGGAGCCGTGTCCGTAAGATACATTTTGTACAATGATTTGCCTGGCTTTCTGGCACAAGTGGGACAGGATAAGGCCGCAGGGGAGGCACCACACCGGACACCACACCGGAGACCGGGGGCCACACCGGAAACCCCACCCACGCTCAGGGAAAAATTCTTGTCAGCTGGCAAGAGACTCGACTCAAGCGTGTGGCTGATGTTTGGATATCGAGGCGCACACCGATACGCCCTATCTGTGAAACGGCACATATTTGCATTTTCAGCACACGTAATTGCCACCCCCAAACTCTCTCCCCCCTCCTCCCCCCTCCCAAACCCCCCAACCCTTATCTAATGGCGACAATGGCGATGACAGACACAGAAATCTCAGAGGTCACCAGCAAAACCAAGAAGTGGCAGACAGACCTGAAATTTCCGGCGACGTTGAAAGCCGCCCACTTCATAGCACCAACCAAGGCACGGCCTGGTTGCCT
Source organism: Harringtonia aguacate (assembly GCA_014183095.1). Lineage (NCBI taxonomy): Eukaryota > Fungi > Ascomycota > Sordariomycetes > Ophiostomatales > Ophiostomataceae > Harringtonia > Harringtonia aguacate. Next base: position 500,675 of record JACCPH010000012.1, read on the forward strand.
GCCTGCAGCCATGGCAAACTATTGGGGGTACAACCAAGTATTACAGGGTAGATGACACTTCCCCAGGTTCATGCTAACCAGCTGCAATCGTATCTACGATACGATATATACCGCCTCAAATTTCCCCCTTGGGACAGCACAGCCCTGACCGTGTCCGCCCGCGGCGCCACCAGACGGGACAATTTGCTGTTTGGGGCAATGGGGTGACAAGCGAACCAATGTCACGCAAGCAGCGTCGTTGACGTCGGATATGAAGTTTTCGGGCGATTGTCTGCATTGGCTGCCCTGCCCTGCCCTGCCCTGCCCTCGCATTGGCCATGCTTGTACGAGATGGGATGTCCTGCATACCACATATATTGCATACGGAATATTTTTTTATGCTCAATCTTCTTTATTCTTGTTTTGCATGCAGCCCCCATCACAGCCTTGCGAGAGCGCCCACCGGCCGTCTTACGTCGGCAGCCTCACGTGGCACAAAAGCGCCACCCGGGAAGATGAGGGAATGGACGAGCGTCATGGGAAATTCGTAGAGTGCTCTGTTCCAGCTTCGTACGAGATTGCGTTATTATGCTGCCTGCTCCATTCTCGGCGTTCCTGAGACGCTGTCAGCAGCAGCACCGCGCAGCCACAACACTCAAGTACCGCAGCACGAGCCGCATGCTGGCCAAACTCCAAATGTGTACTCGTACGAGTATACGGAAAGAAATGTCCGTCTTGCTCTTCCCCCACACCTTTTCTTTTTCTTCTGCCCTGGTCGCATTCTTTTTTTACAACCAAGACGTCTCCAATCACGAACAATAGCATTGTTTATACACATTGTCATGCCCACGGGCCACCAAAGTGGCCTTCGGCCAGCCCGTTACCATTCGCACTTAGAAAGCAGCCCACGCGCTAGCCGGCGAACCTACTCGACGCATGGCCTCTCGGGTCTTTCCTCGTTCCCGTCAGCGACTGCGAGACACATGCTATAAAATAGCTGCTATGATAGCATGCTGGCGTATAATAGTGGCATGAAGCAGAGCTCCAAACTAGAAACCGGAGAGTGCTCGTAATGCTCGTCAGAGCGGAGGCGGCCCTTTGCATATGCTGGTTCTGGTATTCTGGTAGGATATATTTGCACATGGACCACTACGAGTATTTGTATATTACATACAACTGGGAACAACGAATCCCTTGTCTAGTCCGAGCACTCGTGATCATGATTGTACTGGAAACTACGCCGTATAAATAGCTTGTGCGGAACAAGCGTCCCGAGACAGGATGGCAACACCACATCATATAAAATAACAAAGCAGATTGCAGCTCCTCAATTTTTCGCACAGGCAGAGCGCGGTTACAGGGCGCAGTTACATGGCGCAGACCCGGATAGGCCCACATTGGCGCTCTGGCAAGCGCTATATTAACATACTTAGAAGATTGGGGAGCGGCTGGTGAAAGGGCGTGCAGAAAGGCGCTAGTCCGGAGCTAAGATATTGTACAAAATACGCTCCTCCCAAATTTGCCCTCTCCCTTCTCTCGTGAACGGGCTAGCGCACGCGAGCCATGGTAAAAAGACGGAGCCCGGTGCGCGGCCTGCTTTCTCAACCGGGCAGCAGAAGTCGCAGGATCGCAACCTGCCCATTCTGGTGACTTCGCTACGAGCAATCATTTTGGAGGGAGCGGGGGGGCCTTGCTCAGAACAGGAATTCTGTTGCACTGGCACGGAAACGTCGGCGGGCTCCGTCACGAGGAGCTTTCGGCAAACCACTTTTTCGTCAGGCACCGTATAAAAATAACCAAAAGAAATGACGCCCATTTCGCGGAGCATACCCTGCCCAACCCTGCCAAACTATAGCGCGGGCGATCCTCCTATCTTGCCACTACGAGTACATGCGACATCGAGTATTTTGTATGTGTACGACTCGTGCGTACAGTACAGTACATCGGCACACGCCGCGAGGACATACTCTGTAGAGGTAGCCTGCATGTAAGATACAAATTGTAATACTTGTAGCTCATGTCGGGCGGCCTCGGAACCATTTTCCTCGGCTGGAACAATCCAAACCGACCAAGAACAGGAGGGGGAGAGAAGGAGGGTTCGCCGCTGCTGCCGAACGCAGACGCCTCAAAAAGAAGCCGAAAGTCTGTCTGCTGTGAGACTTGTAAGACACATTTCATTATCGAGGCTTAAGCCCGGCTGCAACCTGAATTTTGAGGCGCCGAGGGCTTTCCCGGCAATGGCCCAGCCCAGCAGAGCAGGTGCCCACAGTTATGTGCGAGTTTTATGGCTTGCATTTTGCATGCAGCTAGGGAAGGGATGCTTGCATGCGTTTCGGGACACGGGAGAGGGGAAAGGGCAGAAAAAAAAAGGGGGGAGGGGGGAGGGGGGAGGGGGGACCTCTTACAACAATCGCATGGTTTCCAACACCTCGCCGACAGTAATATAATACGCAAGCAATACCTGGGCAAAGTAATATTGCTAGTTATTTCGAACAGGAACCAGTGGGCGACCCGTGCTGATGAATACCGAATGGCATGCATGCGTGCATGCCTGTTCCGGAAACAGAAAGGAGATGTCGAAGAGAAGCAGCGACCAAAGGCGCTCGGACCGCGTTCTGGACGCGGTTTCTATTTTCCATCCGCGTCTCATACAGATAATCGACTTTGTAGGATAATGCAAAGTAGCATTCCTTCTTCAGCAAGCTCCCCTGGCGCCATGACACCACACAAGGCTGTGGCGAGCAGGGTGGAATAACGCAATTATGCCTGCCACGCATCTTACGTCTGACACAGACTCCTTTCCACTCTGCACACTATGTATTCCAGCGCGTGTTCTTTTGATGGGGCCCCGTTTCATGGACCTGATGAATACCAGACGAAGCAGACAAAAACGGGGCACTGGGCAGGTTGCCACGGAAAGCCAAGCTCTCTCTCGCCTTCTCTCGCCTTCTCTCGCCTTCTCTCGCCTTCTCTCGCCTTCTCTCGCCTTCTCTCGTCTTCTCTAGTCTTGCCTCCTCGTCTCCGCCCCCTTGTCCTCTCGTCTCCTCGACCCCTCCCCTCATCATAACCTCTCTCGTCCCCGGTCAAGCGGCCACCCTGCTCGGGAGGGTCCTGCGAATGAAACATAAGACCAACAGCAAGGGCACAAACGTTGGTGCTCATATCAGACACTACAAATAAGCTGACAGGCAGACGGCTGGGCACAAGCGCTTATCGTGAGAGGCTAGCTAGGCTGGCGGACAAGAGGAGCTTGTTTGATCAGACGGGGCGCCGCCCAGCAGCGCCTCCAGATCGTGAACCGGCGAACTGGCTTGCGTTATTTTTGACAATGTCTGTGTCTTTTTCGACTCGTCACTTTCGACAAACGCACCAGCGTCGCCGGTGCCCCGTCCTCGGACGACCTTTTCCCCTCTCTCTCCCCCCTCCCCTCCCCCCTTGTTCTTGAGCAAGGGCTCCGCCTCGAGTGTCGGGCCGTCTTGGGCTAAATGACTTGGGGTCTCACCAATTTCGTCAAGATGAGGCAAGGAAAAGAGATGAGAAGCCAAGCGAGGTACGATTCCCTGCTCGGTGACGTCGATCCTGGTCCCATTTGTTACGTGTATGAGTATTTTGTACGAGTATTTGTACATAATGTGTAGGTCCATACTAACGGTCTCACCGAAACATACAACTACGAGTATTACGGTACGAGCATAACGAATCTTTTCCTCATACGGAACGGCACGAACAACGGTGGACATGGCCATGTTTCTGGCTTGCGCCGCTCATTTTAAATATCGTATTTCTACTTTTGCATGACTCCTGATCATGGGAAGCCTGAGTGACCAGTACTCGTACATGCGACCAGACCAGGTCTTGTGATGTACGATGTACGATGTACGGTGTACGATACTTCCAGCGGCCTCCGACAGGCTTCGCCGTATTTTTCGCACGAGTAATAAGACACCAGATACGGAGTGTTACGGTCCATGTTACGTTTCGCTGCCTGCACAACGCCATGGGGCCATCTGCCCATTTTTTGCCTGGGTCCGTTTGCCTTTGGGGGGATCTGCGACAGGCCGGCGAAACGGAAATGAGTCCCGGCAGCAGCAGCAGCAGCAGCAGCAGCAGCAATTCAAGGAAAAAAAAGGACGTCAAGGGAATCTCATTGTCTTTCGTTTTGTCTTCTGCCCCCCTTTTTTCTCACCTGCCCAGCCCTGTCTTCGAACCACACCCTTGTTACCGAACCCCGGGTGCTGGGATTTGCATGAGGCTGCCTGTTGCAGCTGGCCTGTGTCGTGATTGGCAGAGCACTCTCGGACAGGGTCGGATCCCACGTTCCATGCGAGCGAGTTTCTCATATCTGCCGTTGCCGAGAATATTATCCGACACCGCCAGACAGGCAGAATAACTGTCACATGATCGCAGTCGCGACATTGCAAGACATTTCGGGACATGTCGAGGTGTCAGGAGGACAGCGCGCCTCGCTGCAAGACAGGAAACAAGACAACTGCGCACATAACAAGCTGTTTGGCCAACAGGGAAGGCACAGCAGAGAGCTGCAGTTGCCAGTTTAGGCAGTTACGCGGGTGAAAAGGGCAGGAACGCGGAATGGAGGATGGAGGAAGGAGGGGGGGGCCTGGCCAAAAAAGCATGGGGGTCAAGGCCAAATCGTGAGATAAAGAATCTTTCACAGCGAATTGGACACATACAATCTTGCGCGATTTACCCTATACCATTCTGTCCATCTTCCGCCATGTCGCATATCCCACGCCCGATGTATGTTCTGCCCGCCGTTCACGTGTGGCACGCGGACGAGTAGCGGTCAAGAAAAAGGTCACAGGGAAGCGGAACGGGGGAGACGACATCGGCCTGGACAGGAGAGGTGAGAGAAGAGAAATCCCCAAGAATTGCTGGGTCCAAATCGAGATATGCAAGCTGGCTCCCCCGACTTGACACTAGCGGGTGCGGATGACAGGGCCGCTGTTCCATCGTTCTCCATTGTTCTCCATTGTTCTATGCTGCCCACCATGCTGGCTAGGCCAGCAGACGGGCCGGCGTCAACGTTTCTAGCGGCCGGTCTCCAAACAAGCCCACGGAAATCGGTCTTCTTGGTGTCTGCCCTGTCTGGATGTGTGAGAGAAACAGTGAGCGAGAGGGGAGGCCGAACCAGAGGGAAGATGGCACTTTTCCGCTCGTGGCGGAGGGACTACGGTCTGGACGGTCTGTAGCGACAGCTATGAGTACATCCGGGTTCTGTATTCGCATGCCGACATTTCGATGCAAGGCTCTTTGCATCGGCGACTTTTTTTTGCGTCGTCCCTGCTTTCTCTGCAGTCTGTTTTGCCACTTTTGGGGGGAGGGACCTCTGGTGTGCTCCGGCGGTTTGTTCGCTCAGTTTCTCCAAGGTGTGGAACCGCCCGACACTCGCGCGAGGTGGATTTTGCGCGAGACTGTCTCCAATCCAGCCGACACTAACAATTGACGGCCGTGATAAAAGGCAGGCAATGCCCCAAGCATCTCCCCGTCGGAGGTTCCGACGGCAACACTCTACAGGCGCACAACAACCACACCTGCAAGATGACAGCTGATCTGAAAGTCTGGGAGGTCAAGGAGCCGTATCTCAACCTCCACTGTCTGCTTGGCGAGGGGCCCTATTACGAGAAGGCCACAAACAGCCTGCGCTTTGTCGACATCCGCAGGAAGCAGCTGCACACTGTCGATCTAACAGCCGGACCGACCTCGGTCGAGACGCTGCAGCTCGACTCGTACATTGGTGTCACCGCTGATATTGAGGGTGTTGACCCGCGCGACAAGTTTGTGGCTGGCCTCAAATACGGCTTCGCAGTGGTCGACCGCAAGACGGGAAAATATGAGTATGTGTCGCGGTTTAGCGACTGCGATAAGGGCACCGACTACGAGCGGATTCGTGCCAATGACGGGGCTGCCGACCCACACGGCCGCTTCTGGCTGGGCTGCATGACTGCCTTTGATCTGGGCGAGTTCCAGCCGGAAGGTAGGTCATGATATTCGGTGCTTTCAATGATATATGCATCTTACTCTGCGTCATGTCGCTGACGTTGCCAGGCGGTCTCTTCCGCTTCGACCACGGCAAGTCCGGAGAGCTTGTGCGTCCCGGCCTGACGATCCCCAATGCCCTCGGCTGGTCGCCAGACGGTCGCACCATGTACTTCACACACACGCCAGAGCGCACTGTGTTTGCCTTTGACTATGATCCCGTCGATGGTCACTTGTCCAACGAGCGGGCCGTGTATGTCCACCCGGAGGGAACAGGCTGGCCAGATGGCTTCCGTGTCGACGTGGAAGGCTATATCTGGCACGCTGTCTACGGGGGGAGCCGCGTGATCCGGATTTCTCCCAAGGATGGACGTGTCGTTGCCGAGATCCGTCTGCCCACGTGCAACATCACATGCACGCAGTTTGTTGGCACGGAACTGTTCATCACGACGGCTGAAGACGAGGAAGCTGAAGGTGGGCCGCAGAGCAAGGCGCTTGGCGGTGCCCTCTTCCGCGTGGATGTAGGCGTCGAGGGCGTGCCGTTCTACAAGGTGCGCCTCGACGCGTGAGACGACATCACGTCCAGGCTATCCGATAGGCAGAATGCATAGCACACCAGCTGACACACAAACCACAAACACACAAAATATACATTCTTGGCGTCGGACAGCGCATAGTGATGTGCAGTCAGAAGGTTACAGTATTGAGAGCTGCCACTGCTTTGAGTGTGAAAGGGGGTGGCAAAACGGCTGCCGTCTGGTCCTTGGAATGAGTGAGAGCTTGGGGCATTTCCAGAGCAGCCAGAGCAGTCAGAGCGCCCGAGCTGCCAGAGCAGTCAGAGTTGGAGGATCAATCACCTCTTGGGTGTCTCTCTACGCACCGCTATTCAGTCTGACCGGGAACATTGAAGCTGTGACTGATTTTCCAGAATAAGAAGCTGGCATCAATACAAAGGAGATCCAATAAGCGGCAAGTGCTGCGACACTGACATACAAACATGCTCATATAACAGCACTTGTGCTTGGTGAAAGGGAAAGGGGGAAGGTGGACAGTGCTCGTCTTCTCACGTTCTACAGCCGAGATCACCTATTGCCTCAGGGAAAACAGGAATCAAGGAACCAGTGAGCCAGTGAGTCGTGGAGATTAGTGCACACACGATCACCTCGTATTCAGAGAGGAGCTCGGCAGTGATAGTGGCTGCCAGAGCTATCTCCCCCAGCCGCGGCCGAAGCCCAACCGACGGGTGCGAACTGATTGGGCATCACTGCCTTGCCAGAGACACCACGATACCACAAAGCCCCCTCCTAGTGGAGACGACGCGAAAAGCAAAGAATTGCATTGGGGTTGTCATGGGCGATGGGCGAGCCTATTCGCCAGAGAGAGAGGCTGTCACTGTGATTGGCATAACGCGTGTGATGGGGACGGTGAGACAAGGGGGGGGGGGGTGTGAACTCAAGCGTGAGAGAAAATTGCACGCAAAACACGGAATCCAGCGAGCTCCAGGTACCAAAACAGAAACATGGAGACCAAAGGATGAAAATACGAGATGGTATCGAACGGGTCAGAAAAAAGTTTCAAAAAGGAAGGCCGCTGCTCGAAGGCGATGACCCAAAGAGGACAGCCGCGTAACCTGAGCCGAGCGATCAGCCTCTCGCTTCCCTGCTTTGGGGCTGGCGATGATTCACACAGTGACACGCCACCTCAGAAGCAGCTGCTGCTAGAAGCAGCGGCTTGGATATATTACCCCATCTCTTGTTTTATCTGTCTCTGGTGTCATGTGTTTCTTGCAACATCACTGGTTCCCATCGGAGATTTTCTTTCATTTCAACGAGCCGGGGGGGGGGGGGGGGGGGGGTCCCTTCTGGTCATCGCCGGGAAGCGGAGCCGAGTATGAGTCGGTTTCCAAGCGATGACCGGATTCTGCATAGGCAACGCCACTTGAATTCGAGAGTGTCATGCCGAATGTTGACTTCCCCTTTCTCTCAGCAGAGAGGGGGCGTGTTACCATCATGTCACGGTAACAAAGAAGGCGCCACAGTCGTCTACGACGACTGGGGACCAGCACTCGTGTTGCTTGCTGCTTGGAGCGTCGTATCAGTTTTGGAGCCGCAAAAACGCTGTTGCAGCCGGCAATTGACAATATGCCGTGGCATGTAATACCAGACACCCATATTCTCTGTCCTTGTGGCAGGAGGGCGGACGATCATCGAGAACTGTGGCAAGGGGGGAGCACAGAGGTTATTCGTCACTTTGTGCTCATAGGCTGATGGGATTTTCCGTTCATCTCGGTACTATTTCTACGCTCATCTCCTTTCTGGTCCAAGACCAAGACGTCCCGGCAGAGACGGGTGATGCCACCGGGGCAGTACGAGCCAGCGTCCTCCCGTCCAGCTGGCCACTACGAGATGGTCACAGGAGACCGTTGCGGCATAAAGAGCCAGGGGGGCAGGCTGTGGAGCTTCGCGAAGTTCAGCAGCTGCAACGCTGCTGTGCAGGAGGAAGGCAGCTTGTACCGGGCCGCCTTTCTGCGTGTACATGCGAGTACCTATGCACATCTGTACAAACAGGTCTACGCGGAAACAAAGGGGGTGCGGCCAAGACCCCGAAGACGGGCGGTGCAGACACAAGCAAAAGCCGTTGCGTGTTTGCAAGATAATACGTTACGCACTCGGCACGTATTCGCACGAATTTGCACGCACTCTGTACGCGCGCCATGGCAGCCTGGTTGTCGTCAACAAACCAAGAGTCCACCAGGCGGAGAGAGAAGCTCGCGGCCCTGCCGGCTTTGCGCCATCCTTGACAGAGATCTCTCTCTATCTATCTCTGACTCTCTTTTTATCTTTTTCTATATCTCTCTCTGTCTCCCTGGGATGACCCTGGGATCTTGGTCGCCGGAAGTCGGCTTCTACGGACCCCGGCATGCTCTTGTAATGAACACCCCCCCCTTCTTCCCTCTTAGCCTCCTCTTGTCACATGATGAAAACTCATGCGACCTGAGTGGGCCTCCACTCCTACCTCCCCCCCCCCCCTGGTGAAGATAGTGACTCCATACCAGCAGAGCGGGATGCCACTGTCGTTGTAGAAATGGCCAAAGAGAGCAGCAAAGCACACGGTCCTCACGCTCACGGGCTGCAGAAATGATCATGCACACCCTCCCCCCCCCCAAAAAGCGTGCCAAAACAGGGTTGGCGTACTATGTATTACTACTAGGAGTGCTGCGTGGAGCCGTTTATTTTGCCCACTCTCTCTTCCTCTCTCTCTCTGGTCTCCTCCCTACAGGGTAATTCCATGCTGAGCTGGGACCCCAGTTTGGATGGTCCGCACTCTCTCCCCCTACCCTTTTAAGTTGAGAATGCAACCCGCACGCACCGGTACTATTCGGTTTCGTACTCGTACTAGGATGCCGGCAGGGGGGGGGGGGAGGGGAGGAGGAAGAGGAGGAGGAGGAGGGGAGGGGGGGGAGGCTTGGTCTGCACATCCGCCCAGACGTCATGGGGAGGATTTATGTTTGTTGTGCCGCAAGGCCGGTTGCGTGTCATCTGCATTCAGGCAGCCGTGCTGATTCAGTGCCTGCTCCTTTTGGGGGGCGGGCGAGCAGGCAGTGTAGACGTGTCTGCCTGTCTTGTGTGCGTTTGCACATTGCACATTACATCATCGTACTTTTGGAGGAATTTTCCATTTTGGATAAAAAAAGAAAGGAAAAAGAAAAGAAAAAAGAAAAAAAAAAATTAAGAAAAAATAAAGAAAAAAAATCAATCTCACTTTCCCTTTGGAGATTTTCAACTTTATGATGGCGCCGGCGATCACTTCTCCAGCCCGTTTTGGGATGTGCACAGGGTGGGATAAATGTAACGGTGGCCAGGGGACGAGCAGGGCAGCCATCCGTGAATAGGGGCAAGGAAGAGAGAGAGAGAGAAGGAGAGAGAGAAAGGGAGAGACAGAGATGGAGAGGGTGTGTGAGAGAGAGATGGAGAAGGAGGGATACGCGCAGAGTGCGCGCCTATCCGCTCCTGCGCCTCGCCCTGCGCCTCTCTTGTGCTCACGCCCCGAAAAGATTGTGTGTGTGCAATTGTACCTAATACATACAGATACATGGTACTCGTACATGCTTCTATCAAATGTGTTTCTTGGGGCCTGTCTGGGCCGATCAGACGCAAACTGTGGTATCACTACAAAGGGGAAAGGAAAATTAGGAAAAAAAAAAAAAGAAAAAAAAAAAATGCAAGGAACGATGTAAGCTAGATTGAGGGGCGTTTTGCTGCTCAGAGCCGGATCCGCCCGTCCGAGCCGCCAAACCACCGGCGGACGCCGTTCGGGTCGGTTGTGTTGGATGGTCCTCCTCCGCCGCTGCTGTTGTTGTTGTCCTCGCCTGCCATCCACTTGGGCTTCTTGAAGCCCTGGCCGATATCCTGGAACCAGCGGGGCGGCTCGATGGCGTCAATGGTGTTTTTCATGCGGTGGCTCAGCGACTGGAAAAAGTTGTCGTCCTCATCCTCGTCCTCGTCCTCGTCGCGGTATCTCCGGGTGGACGGCCCAGCACGTCCACTGCTGCCGCCACCGCCACCCAAAGTCCGCGTCCGCGGCGGCAGGATGCCAGAGCTTGACGGCGACACGGCAAACGGCGTCGTGGCAGAGGCGCCGGCGGCTTCCGCATCGTCGTCGCCGTCGTCGTCGTCGTTCCCGTCGTCGTCCAGGAGGCCCGCGTGGTGCCCGCGGCCGGCGGCCGGCACCGTGAGGATGGGCTCATGCGGATGGCTGCTGTTGTGGCTGCGCGCGGCAGCGGCCTCTTGGCGGCGCTGGCGGATGGAGGTGCCGTTGATCTCGCGCTCAATGAGGTCGCGGCCCTCGCGCCAGGAGCCGGCGCCAAAGTTGCGGCTGCGGCGGCCAGCGTCGTCCTCGTCGGCGTCCGAGTCCATGCCCGGGTCGATGTCGCCGTAGCCAAACAGCCGGCGCACCTTGCCGTAGAGGCCAAAGAGGATGGCGAGGACGGGCAGCAGAATAAAGGCCGGGAAGAGGTAGTCGAACCACTTGCCGAGCGGGGTCAGGTCGATGAGGCGGCCCATAAAGTCGTAAAAGACAGTCTTTTTGTAGACGCCGGCGGACAAAAAGGTCATAAAGTTGTAGGACAGCGGGATGCTGAGGCGGGCGACCTGGGAGGCGTACCAAAAGGCCGACTCGTGGGCGGTGTGACGGCGGACGAGGGCGCGGCCGCGCCAGACCTTGACCTCGGTGATGGAGATGAGGGCGGCGGCGCACATGTAGAGGATGTAGACGGTGGCGATGAGCTGGCCGGCGAAGCCGACGGCGGCGTCGCCGGTGGCCCAGCGGTGGACGACGGTGATGCGGACGACGGAGGCGGCCGGCAGCGCCGCCTTGACGAGCTCCGACCACACAATGGCGGCCGAGGCCAGCGCCAGCACGGCACCCAGCAGCATGCGCGTCCAGGGCAGCACGTGGTAGTGGAAGAGGAAGCGCGTGTAGGGGGTGAAGAGGGAGAAGGAGAAGCTGCGAGCACGGCCAGCCGAGCGGCCAGCCGGCTCCAGTCGCTGCGACCGGGCGGCGTCGAGGACGGCCTGCGTCTGCACGTACTCCCGCAGCAGGCGACGCCACTCGCTGGCGTAACGGGTGCGGGTGTGGCGGGCGCGCACCAGCCGCCGGGTGATGTCGGCCATGTACTTTTTGGTGATGACGACGGGCACGGAGCGGGCTTCGGGCGGAGTCGAGGCGGCGAGGCCGGGCCGCGGGTGGTCTTCGGGCCGGCTGGTGGCGTCGCCCAGGTCGTCGATCCAGTCGCGGAAGTCGAGGGCGGAGCCCGTCTTGCGGCGGCCGAGCTCGGCGATCTGGGCCTCGACGTCCTCGACGTCCATGTCGGCCTCCTCGAGCTTCTCGTAGAGCCGCGGCGCCCGCAGCTGCTGCCGGCGCAGGCGGTGGGCCGGGCGGGCGCTGCGCATCAGCCGCCGCGGAATGGCCACGAGGCCGTGGCCCATGAGGTAGATGGCCAGCACCAGGCCCCAGCAGTAGGCCAGGGCCATGACGAGGCCCTTGAGCGCCGTCACCGACACGCCATAGGTCACAAAGACGTAGACGAGGCCGGCGATGCCCGACCCAAACACCATCAGGTGGTACTGCGCGTTCGACCGCAGCGAGTACAGCACGCGGTCCTTGGGCTCGCGGTAGCCCGAGTCGGAGTATTCGGCGAGCACGGGGAGGATGAACCTGGCCAGTTAGTAGGAGACACAGCGACGCAGCGACGCAGCGACACAGACAGACACTCACCAGGTCAGCGCAAACGTCAGCCAGTACGTGACCCGCCAGGCCACGCGCAGCACGGCTGCCGGCAGCCAGATGCCGCGCGACGCCTCATCGTCGGGACGCGCCCGCGACGCGAGGTCGATGGGCACGAGGAGGACGATGCTGGCCGGCAGCCACAGCGCAAAGAAGACGGGCACCAGCAGGTAGGCCGGCGTGCTGCGCAGCGGCAGGTAGTATCGCTGGATGAGGAGCACCACGAGCGAGAGCACCAGCAGGGCCAGCGCGGTAAAGACCTCGGAGCCGACGGGGGAGGAGGAGGAGGACGACGAGGACGACGACGAGAGGATGGCAGTGGCCGAGTCGGCAGCGCGGGCTAGTACGGACGCCATGGCTGTCGGCGGTGGACGGATGGGGCGATGTCCATGGATCGTGGAGGAAAGGGATGGGAAGCGTTTCGCGGACGCACACGAGTGTTTGTGGCTTTGTGTCTGGAACGTGGTGAAAGCGACGACGACGCAAGGATGCCGGTCCTCCCGTATGCAGGCAGGAATGATTATGTAACACAACGAGACACGACGCACTGTGTGCAGTGTGCTGTTGACACGGTCTGCACTGTATTATTCCTCTTTGCTCTTTGCTAGGCTTGCCGCATCTCAAGCATATCTGCGGAGTAATGCACAGTAATATTAGCTGGTGATTGATGACAGAGCAAGCTCCGACACCCGTGGAAAAATTGCGTAAGAGAATCACGACGGCGGGCGGTCCAAGGGATCGCTCCCATAGGCTCTGCACGGTATCGCGGTTTCTGTCGGCGCCTGCGACCAGCACCGCCGGCTAGCTGCCACAGTTCCCCCCCCCCCCCCCCCCCCCCCCCCCCCCCCCCCCCCNCCCCCCCCTCCTCCCCTCCCCGTCCACCGATAAGAGCAAGCTGTCTTGGCTGATACCCCACCTTGGTGTTGCACTATGGACAGAATTACTGTAAAGAGAATGTCTGTCCCGAAGGACGACGCCGCGGTGGCCTAACCGTGGCCGTACAAAAGGCAGGCATCCCGTTGCGCTTGTGCCATGTCGATCTGTTGTTTCTCACCTCTGCGATTTGTTGCTCCTGCTGCTCCTGCTGCTTCTCGTGTCTGGCACCTGTCTCGATTCAGAGCTTTCCGAGCTACTTTCCGATTCTCGTCCACCACCGCAGACATGGAGGCTTCGCTGACGGCACCCAACGGCAAGACGTGGTCGCAGCCGCTCGGCCTGTTCATCAACAACGAGTTTGTTGCGAGCAGCGACGGCGCCAAGATTATGACGGTCAATCCATCGTGAGTGGAGGGGGGGGGGGGGGGGGGGGGGGGGGTCCTTCTGGGAGAACGAAGACGGTTGTGCTGACTAATCAAGCACCGAGGAAGACATCTGCTCCGTGTACGCGGCGTCGGCCGAGGATGTGGACAAGGCCGTCAAGGCGGCGCGCAAGGCGTTCCGCGACCCGTCGTGGAAGAAGCTGTCGGGCACGGAGCGCGGCGCGCTGATGTACCGGCTGGCGGACCTGGCGGCCCAGAACAAGGAGCTGCTGGCGACGGTGGAGACGCTGGACAACGGCAAGCCGTACGCGGTGGCGCTGGACGAGGACCTGGGCGAGTTTGAGAGCGTGCTGCGCTACTACGCGGGCTTTGCCGACAAGCTGGGCGGCCAGACCATTGACGTGGGCACGGGCAAGCTGGTCTACACCATCAAGGAGCCGCTGGGGGTCTGCGGGCAGATCATCCCGTGGAACTACCCGCTGGGCATGGCCGCCTGGAAGCTGGGGCCGGCGCTGGCCTGCGGCAACACGGTCGTGCTCAAGCCGGCCGAGCAGACGCCGCTGTCGGCGCTGCTGGTCGGCCGCCTGGTCAAGGAGGCCGGCTTCCCCCCCGGCGTCGTCAACATTGTCAACGGCTACGGCCGCGTGGCCGGCTCGGCCCTGGTGCAGCACCCCGACGTGGCCAAGGTCGCCTTCACCGGCAGCACCGCCACCGGCCGCGAGATCATGAAGATGGCCGCCGGCACGCTCAAGAACATTACGCTCGAGACCGGCGGCAAGTCGCCCCTGCTCGTCTTTGACGACGCCGACCTCGACCTCGCCGCCATGTGGGCGCACATTGGCATCATGAGCAACCAGGGCCAGATCTGCTCGGCCACGTCGCGCCTGCTCGTGCAGCAGGGCGTCTACGACGCCTTTGTCAAGCGCCTCGTCGACACCATCGCCAAAGTCTCCGTCGTCGGCGACCCCTTTGCCGCCACCACCTTCCAGGGGCCCCAGGTCACAAAGGCCCAGTACGAGCGCGTGCTCGGCTACATCCAGGCCGGCAAGGACGAGGGCGCCGCCGTGGCCATTGGCGGCGGGCCCGTGGCGGGCGGCAGCGGCAAGGGCTTCTTTGTGCAGCCGACCGTCTTCACCGGCGTGAAGCCCAGCATGACCATCTACAAGGAGGAAATCTTTGGGCCCTGCGTCGTCGTCACGCCCTTTGCCACCGAGGAGGAGGCCCTCGCCCTGGCCAACGACTCCATGTACGGCCTCGGCGCCGCCGTCTTCACCCGCAGCATCGCCCGCGGCCACCGCGTCGCCCGCGACATCGAGTCCGGCATGGTCTGGATCAACAGCTCCAACGACTCCGACTTCCGCGTGCCCTTTGGCGGCGTCAAGCAGTCGGGCATCGGCCGCGAGCTGGGCGAGGCCGGCCTCGCCGGCTACAGCAACGTCAAGGCCGTCCACGTGAACCTGGAGGCGGAGTGAGCGGCGGGCGGCAAAATGTGAATAAAATTTAAAATGTTATTGCAGAGGCGAACCAGAAATGCCGGCCCGTGCTTTAGGGTATTACGCAGTATTAATACGTATTATCTTACAGTGGGCGTATTTGTAGCCAAACAGTTAGCGAGGCTGAGCCCTACAAGCTCTCTCACTCATGTCTGACTAACGCGCAGCCAATAAAATCGCGTCTACAATTTGGCCTCTGAACGCAAATGTGGCCTTGCAAATTGCAAATGGGCTAAAGCTCGGCCACGCCGACTCGATTTTTTTTGTTTTCTTTTGGCTTCCCATCACGCACACAGCCATGAACCCTGCACGATAGCCATTGCTTCTCTTCCATCTGCCTGCCTTTTGTTTTGTCCAGTGTGCACCATGGAGATCCTCACGTCGCACATCGAGCTGAAGTATCCCCTCTACGCATGCGACTTTGATCCGCAAGATGCCGGCCGCCTCCTCGTCGGCGGCGGCGGCGGCGCCAGCAGGACGGGTGTCGGGAACGGCATTGTAGGTGTTGGCCCTGGCTGGGGTGCAGAGCTGGAGACCGAGAGACCGAGCTGACGAGCTGACGCCCCCCTCCAGACCCTCCTCGATGCGAGCGCCTCCAGCGACCGTGAGCTCTACGCGACTGCCGAGATCGAGCTGGCCAAGGACGAGGACAACGTGACCAGCCTCGTGGCCGGCCCGCGACGCGCCGACACCACCACCATTGCCTACGCCGGCGTCAACGCAAGTCCGGCCGCCCAGAAACAGGGTCACAACGAGCACTTCCGCGTCATGGCCGTCGGCGCCTCCTCCGCCTCCTCGTCGATGACGGCCAAGGCGCCGCCCAAGATTGCCGGCCTCGCGCGCGCCGCCTTCTTCTCGCCGCCGCTCAGCGGGCCCGACGGCACCACGCCGGCCGCGGCCGACCTCGACGAGTACCAGCGGCTCGTGCGCGTGTCGCCTGCGTTTGCCGACGGCCGGGGCGGCACGCTGCCGCAGATTGGCGCCTGCGCGACGGGGCTGTCAAAGCACGCGCAGATTGTCGTGTTCGACGTGGCGGCCGACGACGACGCGGTGCTGCCGCGCGTGCTCGGCCGTCTCGAGCTGGACCGGGAGGCCAACGACCTCGACGTCATCCAGACGGGGCCAGGCCAGTACCAGCTGGCCTACTGCAGCAACCACGAGCTGTACGTGTTTGACATTGACACGAGCAAGGCAGACGGCCACAGCGACAGCACGTCTTCGGCCGCCCCCGTCCTCGCCTACACCATCCCCCTCGACAAGGCCAAGGGCGCCACCGCGCGGCCTTCCTTCCGCGCCCTGCGCTACCTGACGCCGCGCTTCGTCGTGGCCGCCTGCAACCTGCCGCGGCACAGCGGCGCCGTGCTCACGGTGCTGCGGCTGCCCGACCCGACCGACCTTACGCGGCAGACACCGGCGACGACGGCCGGCGACGACGGCAGCAACAGCCCCACGTCGCGCAAGAACACTGCCCGCATCGCCGTCAACGTGAAGCTGCCCCGGCCCGTCACCCAGGCCACCAGCCTCGCCGTGCGCAACCTGTCGCCGCGGGCCGCGCCCGACGCCCACCAGACCGACACTCAGTTTGTCCTTGCTGTCGCCACGGCGCCGGCCAACTCGCTGTCGCTCTACACGCTGGAGCTGCAGAATACTCTCGGCGGCCGGATCGACGTCGTCACCAAGCTGTACCCCTTTGCCGCCTTCCGCCAGGTCCACGGCCAGCAGATCACCGACACCGCCCTGTCGCCCGTCGCCGAGACTTCGCCCGAGGGCGCCGCCCAGACAGACACTCCTTATCTTCGTCTTGCCAGCGTCTCTGTCGGCAACACCGCCGTCGTCCACCACATCCCGCTGCGCCAGCTGCCAGCAGCGACGGCGGCGACGACGACGACGGAGAAGACGACAGCGTCGGCGGCGGACCGCTACGTTGTCGCCATCAAATCGCGCGCGCCCTCGGGCACGTCGCTCTACATCTTCATTGCCGTCGTCATGGCCCTCCTTGCCATCGCCTGCCAGGGCCTGCTCGAGGTGCGCGGCCTGACGCCGTCGGTCCTGGGCGCGCGGCACATTGCGCCCGCGTCGCTGCTGCTTCCGGAGCGGCTGCGGGAAGACGTCCTCGCCGGTGTGGGCGTGGGCGACGCGGGTGTCGTCGCCGATGTGGGCGACGACGCGGGTGACGCGAGTGTTGTGGGTGCCGCCGCCGCCACCACCACCACCGTCGGCACCCCCTCCGTGGCGGCGCTCCTGCGCGGCGAGCTCGACGCCCACCCTGACAGCGACGGCATGACGACCCCCCCGGTGCTTTTCCTGCGCGCCGGTAGCGACGATGACACTGACGCCGCCACGGTCACCGTGGCCGTGGCCCCCCACGACGGCGCACCTGCCGCTACCGCCGCCACCGCTGATG
Organism: Harringtonia aguacate; assembly: GCA_014183095.1. Taxonomy (NCBI): domain Eukaryota; kingdom Fungi; phylum Ascomycota; class Sordariomycetes; order Ophiostomatales; family Ophiostomataceae; genus Harringtonia; species Harringtonia aguacate. The sequence continues at coordinate 518,092 of JACCPH010000012.1, forward strand.
CCGCCGCCTGGGACGAGCTGGCCCCGGAGCAGCAGGCCGCCTGGCGGCAGCACCTCAAGGCTGCAGGCCACTGGGGTGAGGAGATGGGCGAGGCCGTCTTCAAGGGGATCCTGTTCAGCGAGCTGGCCGGCGTGGTGGCCGCGGCTGTGGCGTGAAAGGGGGGGGGAATGGAGGAGGGGTGAAAAGAACGTGGGGAAAGGAGGGGGAATGGAAAGGAGAGGAAAGGGGGACACAGAGACGACTTCATCTGCCAAACGCTATCACTGCTCACCGGAGTTCAAAAGGGGGGAACTGGGACGAGGGCAACATGGCTTTTTTTCTCTTTTTCCTTGCCTGAATTGGCAGCTTTGTCCTGCTTGCTCCTGCTTATTTCGCAAGGACAATAACCTGTATAACAGTTGAACTTTTGTCCTTTTTGTATTTTGCCTCGTTTTTACATTAATCCATTGTGGTAATTCTGTGGCAAATTTTTTTCAATTGCTTCAACTCCAAAAGCCTGTCTATCATATCTCTCTTGAAACGCAGACATCCCAGCAGATCTCGACAGCAGAGCTAAACATACTTTCAGATTGCGTCAAATTCGATGGCAGATTCGATGGCAGAAACCCGCCTGGGCATAACAACATATAAAAAGCAAAACAGAACAAAAACAAGCAAAAAAAAAAAAAAAATCAAAACAAAAGCAAAACATCATGATCCCATCTTCTTTGCAAACGCCTTGACCCCTACCATGCTTAAACACACAAGCATCCAGACAAAACGACGACTCCACCACACGATCCACTCGCCCCCTTCCTCCCCTTGCAAACAGCCTCTACTCATACAAAGCGGATCCTTATCTTTTTTTGCGGACGAAGTGAAAGAGGGCAAGAACAACAAGACTTGCCTTGCCATGCGGAAACGGAAGAAAAAAAATCCCAGCAGATGAACAGTATCCAAAACGGGGCAAAACCAAAAAAAAAGCGGAACAGGGAGAGTTCGGGAGTTCGGGTGGACCGAGACTGATACCGCCGAGCCGAGCCGAGCCGACCGTCGTCACATCACAGCCACGGCACCATTCCTGGCGGCAGCACTGGGTACTGCACGCCGTCAATGATCTCGGAGCCGTAGCCGACGTCGACGATGCCCGGCGCCATGCCAGGGATGGTGACGGAGCGCTTCCATGTGGCTCCGCACTCGCCCGGCACAAACTGGGCCGCGTCCATGGACAGGGTCATCTTGACCTCGGGGCAGTAGTTCCACACGTGGCGGCGCATCTCGGGCGTGCCCCAGAGGTGGGGGTTGAGGAACTTGCCCGAGCCGCCGGTGTGGTAGCCCATGGGCTCGTAGAAGCCGGCGCGCCAGTCGTCGATGCCCTTGACCAGCTTGCCCTCGCGGGCGGCGTCGGCCAGCTGGGTGGCGTTGAGCGCATCCACCGTCACGTCCGACACCTGCACCAGCTCGCCGTTGTACGACTCGCCCGAAAAGGTGAGCGACACCGACCCGTTGGCCACCTTGGCGTGCGGCCGGTGCGCCAGCCGCTCCGCCAGCCACACGTCCTCGGGATCGCTGCCGTCGACGCGCACCTGCTCGCGCAGCACGTCGATCATGGCGCTCACGCGCCGCAGCGACAGGCCGCCGTTGCCGCCCCACGTGCTTTCGGGGTGCCACGGCGCGCCGATCCAGTGGTAGTCCAAGTAGTTGTTGATGTTCTTTTGCGAGTTGGCGCACAGGATGCTGTCCGTCTGGAAGAGGAGCAGCCACTCAGCCGGCTGCAGCACCGTGTCGTACAGCCACAGCGTGGTCAGGAAGCGGCTGATCTCCTCCTGGCTGCCCGTCGACATGTTGGAAGGGATGTACGTCAGGTCCAGCTTGCCCGAGCGGACGTGCTCCTGGATCGCCACCGACTGGTTGATCTGCTTGACCGACTCCTTGGAGCCCATGAAGCGGAATCGCCAGTCGGGCGGCACCACTGAGATAAAGTGCAGCATCAGCGGCGCCAGCACGGGGAATGGCCGGTTCTCGATGAGCAGCCCGACCTTGGACTCGTTGAAGCGCGACGCTTGCTTGTTGTACTGGATCGAGATGGACGGGTGCGGCACTTGGCCGTAGGTCAGGATCGAGTCGGAAAAGTAGATGGTCGTTGCGCTGTTCAGTCAGTCAGCATGCACGAAAACAACAGCGCCAGGCACAACAGGACAGGGGAAGGCCTACAGGATGAGGACGACCAGGCCGACAAACCGCATGCGACGTGTCGTTCTCGACCACAGGGCGACGAAGATCACGCCGAGCGCCTTGCGGACATCGCCGAGGCCGAGGTTTTTGAGGGAGTCAATGCCTCGCCGCCGCAAGAACGGCTCTGCTTCCGCCGACATGGCTGCTGCTGCTGCTGCTGCTGCTGTACGGCAGCTGACGACGAGGTCTGGTTGATGAGGAGGATTTCTGGTGCGACTGCCACGAAACTGGCGACGAAAACCGGCGTCGGGAATGAGCTGCCGTGCGTCGAGAGCACAGAGCACAGACAAGAATCGCACAAGCGAAAGAAAAAAAAAAAAAAAGGGCCTTGGGGAAACGTGGTTCGCCGCCAAAGGGGGGGGGAGGGGGAAATGAATCGAGCCTGATTGGGATGGCGCTTGGCTGGTGGGCGCGGGAGGGAGCGTATGCAATCCAGAGACGAAAGACACAGGCGACTGCCGGTCCACTCTCTATCGGCACTCGTATTGGCGTTGTCTCAGGGCGTTCTCGGTCTCGGCTTTCTTTATATTTTCTTCTTTTTTTCCCTTTCTCGTTTCTACCGTTTTTTTTTCTGGGCCGTCTGCCCTGTCTTAAACTGCCCCAGAGGCGGAGAACGCTGAATGTGACAGTTGCAATGCAGTTTGCTTGTGGAAGGGAGAGAGAAAAAGATGTGACACAGCGTTTGGATGCGTGGCCCCGTGTGTCGGATCGGTCGGCAGTCTCAGGTCTTCAGCGTTCGAGAGAGCATGCGCAATGCTGTCGGTCGGTTGGTCCTCTTGAGAATCTGGGGGCTGGGGCTTTGCAACAGGAAATGTGGCAAAATGCCAAGTACTCGTATACACGACAGTGACAAAGCCAGCAGTCACAGCAGTAGCGGGCAATGGCTGTGGCGCCAGTTCTTCCCTGGGTCCGAGGCAGCGAAAAGGGGGCAGAGTCCACCGAGACAGCAGAGCCACCCAGTGAGAAGCGCGGAGAAGGTCACGGAGAGATAAGGATGGCTAGGCTGAGATCGGTGTGGGAAGGGGCTTCATTAAGATCACCATATCCAGCGGCGCGAAAGGGAGACGGCGGCGACTAGTTAGCACGAAGGCCACGGTATTCTTCCATGTACCAGACGCGTACCAGTGTGTGGGGCAGCTTGCCGTTCGCTCCTTCCAGCAGCACCAAATGACAGGGGTGGGATGACGCCTACTCGTACTCGTACATGCTCGTGCAACTAGTTGTATCTGACTCGTACATAGCACATGCTCACAGGAATAAGACGGGGGGGGGGGGGGGGGGGCAAGGAACGCATGTCATCCTTGAAATGAGCTTGGCCGGGGGCACGGCGACGGCGCTCCTCAAATGAAGCTTGGCCGGGGCACAACGACCGACAGGGGCGCCAGGTTGGTGGAGATTTTCTTGCCTCGTTTCAGGACGTCCGTCCCTGGCTGCAAGCAGCCGACGCCCATCGCTGCTGGGCCATTGTCGCTCTGAGCACGGAGACTGTCAGAACGTCAGAACGCCAGAACGTCAGATATCTGGCCAGCGCTGCGCCCGGACGATCTCACTCCCACGAAGCGTTTTAACTTTTGCTCGTACTTCCGAGCTGTCTGCACCGTCGTATTCGTTATTTCGTGGCGTCTGCCGGTCTTGGCGGTGCCACCGACAGCGAAACGAAGATACCGTCCCGTCGAATAAAGATACCAATACGATATTACCGTTGCCGCATTTGTATATAACAAAATACGAGCAAATACCCGATAACGCCAGCAGGTAAGATAGCACCCTTTCCATCCGCGGGCGTCTGCCGTCTCACGCTCTCGCTCTCACCCTCACGCTCAACCACACTTTGGCTCCCCTGCGCTGACGTGATTGCGTCTCCGAAGAAGGACCCGAGAAATCCTCCTGAGACCGAGGATTGCGTAGGTGTGTTTTATCTGTAGGAAGACGACCAGCTTCGGCGCATACCGCTAGAAAAGTACACCTGGCCAGCCAGCGACGAATGAAAAAAGGGGCTTGTGTGGGTGGGGTTCAAACAGGAAAGGAGGCTGATGGTGGCAGGAGAGGTTACGCAGCCAATGTACCCGGCGTGTACCCGCACCCGCCGCTCTGCGCCTATACTACTACTACTACTACTCGCGCTCGCACCCAGCAAGGCCCCGCCCGCAGCCCTTTGTCGCTAACGTGTTCGTGTTTCCCTTCCCAGAGAGCGTTCCCAACCCGCGATCACGGCCTTTTTTTCCACCGACCTTTTTCCACGGCCTCTTCCCTTGCCTCTTTTCTTTTCCCTTGCCTCGTTTTCTTTGCCACCGCAATGGGCGTTGCAGCAACCACAGACACAGCTTGCAACAACTGATTTTTCTACGCGACAGGTCCTCACCATCCCTCTCTGCACTCAAGCCCTTTGCGGCCTTGTCTTTGTCCTTTTTTTTTTTTCTTTTTCCTCGTTTTTCTTTTTCCGCTTTTTTTTGGCGCCTTTCGCCTAGTGATGCCGGCCATTTTGTAGCGTTTTTGGCAACCGTTCGCTCATTTCCCCTCCCCCCTTACACACGCATTTTACTGGGTGTCCCTTGAGGACTTCGACCTTCAGACCTTCCGCCTTCCTTCCTCTCGCCTACCTCTCTCTCCTACGACGTTTGCGTGTGTCGCCATGAATGCCTCCCACAGCCAGCCCGGCTTCTTCGCCGTGACCAAGCCCAAGATCATCTTGGTCGTGTCGCTGATTTGCACGTAAGCTGTGCCTCCTGCGCCGCTTCCATTTTAACCTTTTCCGTTCCCTTCTCGTGCTTACGCCAGTCCTAGATGGTGGTTTGCGCATCTCCTGCCTCAGTATCATAGCGCCATTGTCGACCAGGTCTCGCAAGTCTCGTCCCGCCTGCAAGAAGCACGGCAGCGGATTCCGGCCATCAAAGTCGATTGGAACGTTCCCGCTGAGCCCCGTGCCGACTTCGATGCCTCCAAGGTCGCCCTCATGGTCGAGCCGCGGCCGCTGCCCCATCTCGTCCCTCTCATCCTGCACATGGCCTCGGTAGTGCCGCCCGAATGGCGCTTCGTCTTTGTCGGCTCCAGGGAGAGCGTCTACAGCCTCAACCGCGCCTTTGCCATCAAGAACCAGCAGGTCATCGGCAAGCTCGATCTTCTCGTCCTGCCCGAGCCCTGGGACATCTCCAGCAAGGAGATGGTCTTCCGCCTGCTCACCGACATCCGCTTCTATGACGAGTTCCTTCCGGGTGTCGAGTGGATCCTCAAGTACGAGTCGGACAGCATCCTCTGTGCGAACTCGCCCAAGAGCCTCAACGATTGGCTCGACTGGGCCTGGGCCGGTGCTCCCAAGTACGTCGTCCCTGGTTTCCCCTCCCTCCTCTGCCCTCTGCGCCATGACCCCGCGCATTTCTGTTGCATGGCTAACAATCGTCCACCCACAGGAGTCCAGATGATCGCTTCTCGGGCAACGGCGGCTTGTCTCTGCGCAAGGTGTCAGCCGTCCGCAGGATCCTCAACTTCCAGGCGCGGTTCAACAACACGGAGCCCGAAGACGAATGGTTCGGCCGCCGCCTGTGGGTCATGCCCGGCGAGAAGGTGACGTCCGGGCTCAACGCCCTCGCCGTCGAGAACATCTATGTGGAGAAGCCGATGGGCTTCCACGTCCCCGACAGCGGCACCTACCTTCCGGACGCCGTGTTCAAGAACGCGGAACAGCGCAAGAAGATTTTTGACTACTGCCCAGAGCTGAGCATGATCATCGATATGAAGATGACGCGGGAACGCTGCGAGGGCGACAACCTGGAGGGCGAGATCATCCCGACGCGCGAGATGATTGCCAAGTCCAAGGCATCGATTGCCAGCGTGGCTGCCGCCTCCAAAGCAGCAGTCGCATCGGCCTCGAAAGCGTCTGTTGCGGCCGCGGCCAAGGCCACCGCAGACACGGGCTCGGTCTCACCGTCCGAACCGGATGCAAAGCCGGGCCCAGCATCAGAAGCCGAGGCCCCAAAGCCCACGGCAAACGCCGCGTCTCCTTCAGATTACGATGACGAAGACTTCGAAGATGAGGAGGACGACGTGAGCCCATGAGGGAGGGCTCAAGGCGGACGAAGACGAATTCTCCAACATTTTTCCAGGTCGTGCGACCTCACGACGTCAGCCATGCCGTCGGGGTTCCTACCGTCGAGCGCATCGTCGCCCAAATCAGACAGGCCACCGTCTAGGGGGATACGACGACGCCAAATGCTGCGCCATTTGTTTTTTTTTTTTTCTCTTTTTTGCCATCTTGCTCAGGATATGCGGTCATTTTGGGATGATACCGGCGTTGTTCCTTGTTTTTTCTGTATCAGTATATGTTACGACTTCTCGCTATAACTTTGATTTTGGCACACTGGGGGAGGGAGAGGGAGCTTCATGTCGATAGAGCATGGTGTTTGGTCTGATTTTCTCTTTTTTTTTCTTGTCTGCTTATCAGTGTGGATTACGCTTCGTGCGTGGGACAGCCAACATAGGGCATTGCGAGACAAAAATCAAGCATTCGATATTTTTGAAAAAAAAAAAAAAAAAAGAGGGCACGCCAGGCAGTGAAACGTGGTTGCGAATGCGCAAGCAGCCAGCCGGCGGGAGGGCGAGGGGTCGGCTATCGAGTGCCGCTGATGCATCGAGCCGCACACATGGAATGGGGGGACGGAGGAGGAGGGGGGGTTCGTGACGAGTCCCAGGCGAGTGGAACGGATCGGCGGCAGACCAGGGGGGACAGGAAACGAGAAACACAGTCGTATAGCAAGCTGTGCTCGAAAGTTCACCGTGCACAGGAGACTGTTGCACGGGGGGGGGGGATGGTCTTGCGTTTTGTATTCTGGAACTAGATCCACACCCTCCCAATACGACGAAGGGGGGAAGAGAGGAAGAAAAAAGGAGGCTCAAGAGGACAGGCACACACAACACTGGGGGCAGCGAAATTTGTACGATATTTATGCTCTGTATGCTGCGCCGCCAGCGCCGCCAGTGCCGCCAGTGCCGCATGACTCCTTTTTCCCTCTTACCGGCTGGCCCGGACGGAGATGTATGCAGGAAGCAGAGGTGAGGCGCGGCTGTTGTGCTTCCGGCGGCGAGGTAGAAAAGGAATATAGTAAAAAAATAGAAGTAAAAATAGCGACACAAGCAGAGCTAATAATACAGTAATCAATGGCACGCAAGGCGGTGCATGGCCTCCGCCGCACGTGTTTCGAATTTACAAAGTACGCCGGCCTGTGCGGCGGCGGCGGCGACGGCGGCGGCGACGGCGGCGGCGGCGGAGGCGGCGACGATTCAGGGGTAGGAGAAGGGGTGGTGAGGGGAAAGGGGAAAGGGAAAGGGAGGGGGGGGGGGGGCAGAAAAGCGGAGGCGGTGAAACCTCCGTCGGCGTGCTATGGGAAGGAGCGTGGGCGTGGGCGCGCGGGCGCGGCAGAACTCGTCCGTGCCTGCATTCTGCGAGCTTGCGCCCGCATTTTGCGAGCCTGCACCCCTGCATTCTGTTCATATTACTGCCTGAAATTCCAGGTCTTCCTGTTCCTGCTCTGCGGCTGGACTTGGTTCCTCCGATGTAAATACGAGGCGAGCAGCTGTCATCTGATTCCTGGAAAAAAAAAAGGGGGAAAAAAAGAGGACGGGTGTGACTGTGATGCAAACTCTGCATTTGATGACTGCATGCAGACATGCAGGCATGCATGCGGGCGAGCAGCATGCGGTCCGGTCTAGTCCTACTCTGTACTACGCATTAGCAATTTTAGGAATATGCGGTATAACAAGCAGCAGGTATACGAGAATACGAGGGCGCGTGCGGCACAGAGGGGGGGAAGGAAGGAAGCGGGACAGAAGAAGAGTGAGAAAAAAAAATGAAAAAGAAAACAGTAAGACGGAACACAACCCGAAGGCACCAAAGTCGCGCGCACAGGCATTGTTTTGTTTGAGGCTCCCCGTTTCTTCAGCCCCTCCCTTCTTGGCTCTTTGGTTTCTGCATCGGCCGTTTCCCATTGTTTTCTATTGTTTCCATCATTTCTTATTGTTTCCGTTCTCCCGTAATTGGCATTTAGCTCGCAGAGCTGGGCGACTCTCTTTGGAGGCGTCTCTATTTTGATAAAGCCAGACTACACCACAACGACTATTGCCAGTCTCCGCGTTTTTACCGGGTCTTATTTTAGAGTTATAGAGTTATTTTTGACTGATTTATTTTCCCGCTCCATTTTGCTCACCGCACTGGTCCAAAAACAGCTCAGTCAGCTCCTCTGCTGCTTTCTAGCCTGTCGTGGCGTTTTCACATCTCGTGTTTGGGGGCGTTTTGGGCGCTTTTGGGCGTTCTGGCAGGCACGGTAGCATTTTCGAGGTGGTTTTTCCCACCCGAGGGATTCAATAAATGCAACAGGGAACGGGCGGCCACACGCCACAAGAATCCTGCTGTGCGGCTCGATCGGCAATGCGGCATTCGGACCCAGAGCATGCGTACGGGAATTTTCCTTGGCCGAACGGGGGGGATGGGCTCGTACGAGTGCGAGCGGCACCTCGAGAGCTGGTCCCTGAAAGTCCCTGAAAGGGAATGGGGGGGGGGGGTGTCCTGTGCATGAATCGTACAGAGATTTCGGTCTTCGGCTGATCGGCGTTGGTGCATGGTCTCTGTCTGGAAAGCCTGGGAAAAAGGAGAGCTGGGCAGCGCTGCTGCTGCTGCTGCTGCTTCGGCCATGTGCCCGACTTCTGCTCCTTTTTCCCGCTTTCCTGCTCTCAGACCCCGCAAGCTGTATTATTTCTCGTATATACGGTTTTTTGCCAACACGTCGGGTGGTCTGTCGTGGCATCCGTCGTCTGGTGTTTGCGGCATGCCAGCATGCATATTCCTTCGCTCGCTTTTTTTTCGTTTTTTTTTTATTTTAGCTTGTTTGGGAGCAGCCTCGTACCAGCGCCGCACGCAGGAAAGAGGAACCCCCTGCTTCTGATTATTGGCTTGGCACTGCCTCAGCTGCAGGGAACGTGGGACGCGATCAAGCTTGATTGCTTTCTCGTCTGTCGTATAAAATCGTCAGCTGCCCAAGCTCGTCTTCGCCAGAGACCAGACAGCACCGCCGGTGACATTCATTCGCTTCGTAGTTCGTGTTGCACCTCCAATTGGCCACCGCCACTTACACGACACCCATCATCACCACCATCACCACCACCACCGCCACTCGCTTCCACCATGTACCGGTCCCTTCTCACAGCTCTGCCCCTGCTGGCAGCGTATGCCCCGCAGCTGGGCGCAGCCCATGGCGTCGGCGATGTGGCCATGCCCAAGCTGGTCGGCGGTCGGCGACTGATGTCCGAGCTGGCCGCCCAGGCCCGGTCCCAGATGGGGCCTGCCCACAGAGCCGCGCCTCGGCACGAGGAGAAGCTGAACCGTCGGCAGGCGGGAGGCACTGACGGGCAGTGCGGCTCCAGCTATGGCAGCTGTTCCGACGGGTACTGCTGCTCGTCCGCAGGGTGAGTGTCCTCGCTCCTCTCCTCTTATTCTTCTTCTCACGTCCCAGATGGTGTGGCCTCACCTCCGACTACTGTGCGGCGCCCGACTGCCAGATCAACTACGGCACGGGCTGTGACGCCAACCAGAAGCCGTCGGGCGTGGACACGACCAGCGTGTCGCGGACCCAGGTCGGCTCGGTGCTGTACGGCGGCGTTGGCATCTACGACTGCGTCAACGACGGCGACATTGCCATCACCTTTGACGACGGCCCGTACAACTACACGGGCGATCTGCTCGACAAGCTTTCGGTGAGCTGCCTGCTGCCTGCCCACCTGCACATGATTCACCTGCTGACCCATCCAGAGCTACGGAGCCAAGGCCACCTTTTTCATCACCGGCAACAACCTGGGCAAGGGCATGATCAACGACGAGTCCCACCCCTGGGCCGGCTACATCCGCGTACGTGCAGAGGGGGGAGCCGGAACCGTGTCTGAAATGGTGCAAGACTGACTTTCGCAGCGCATGGTCGCCGAGGGCCACCAGGTCGCCAGCCACACATGGTCGCACCAGAACGCCAGCGAGTTGACCGACACTCAGTACCGCGAGCAGATCATCTGGAACGAGATCGCCTTCAACGACATTCTGGGCTACTTCCCGACCTACATGAGGTGCGCAGTCGTGTTTTGTGTTGGTTATGCACCCAGCTAATCCTGTCAGACCCCCCTATTCCATCTGCGAGTCGGCCTGCCAGAGCATCCTCTCGGAGCTCGGCTACCACATCATCTACTTTGACCTCGACACCGAGGGCTACCTGCACGACAGCGCCACCGAGATCCAGGTCAGCAAGGACATTTGGGACGCCGCCGTCGAAGGCACCGACGCCTCCACCAACAACTTTCTCATGATCGAGCACGACATCCACTACCAGACCGTCTACAACCTCACCGACTACGTCCTCGCCAGCCTCTTTGCCAACGGCTACCAGTCCGTCACCGTCGGCGAGTGCCTCGGCGACCCAGAGGCCAACTGGTACCGCAACGCCACCAGCAGCGGCACCACCACCACCACGACGTCGTCCACCACCTCGACGAGTGCCACCTCCACCTCCACCCTGCAGGTCAGCCAGGACGGCAGCTGCGGCAACGGCTACACTTGCCTCGGCAGCACCTTTGGCAACTGCTGCTCGCAGTACGGATGGTAGGTTCTCTCTCTCTCTCTCTCTCTCTGTCTTCTGTCCAAGCACTGACCAAGCAGGTGCGGCTCCACCACCGACTACTGTGGCGACTCGTGCCAGTCCGCCTTTGGCACCTGCACCAGCAGCACCACCACCACCACCACCTCGTCCACCTCCACCTCGACGAGCGCCGCCTCCACCTCCACTCTTCAGGTCAGCGAAGACGGCACCTGCGGCAGCGGCAACACCTGCCTTGGAAGCACCTTTGGCAACTGCTGCTCCCAATATGGATGGTAGGTTTTTCTCTCTCTTCTGTTATTCAAAAATTCCCCCAAAAAACTAACCAGGCAGGTGCGGCTCCACCACCGACTACTGCGGCGACTCGTGCCAGTCTGCCTATGGCTCCTGCACCTGAGACCGCCGTCTGCAGCGTCGGGACGTTTTCTAATGCCCTCTCTTTTCTTTTTCTTGCCCTTACTTCTTATCCTTTTACATTCTTGCATGAGCTCTGTGCACACACAAGCACACACAAGCTCTGGCCGCGTCCACAGATGCCGGCGCTCTGTAATACCCAACGCATTTTGGCACGTGGCATTTTTGGGGAATATTAATGAAAATCATAATTGGGTGTAGCTGGGGGATGGTACAACTGGAGTGGTGCAACTGGAATGGTGTAACCGGAGTGTAACAAAACAAAAGGAACCCAGAAACGGAGGCGTGGTTCAGGATAGGAAGGAGCTGCTTATTTTTTTTCTTAATGTTTTTTTTAATGCATACACGGAATTTGCATCAATATATATGTTGCTTGATTTTTCTGTCTGTCGTCTGGAGAGGTGATGTTCTGGTGTCAGATCAAAATTCTGTGTCGATTTGTGAACATGGTAATAATCCAAAAACACATCTAAACACGCAAACGCGTCAGGTGGAAGAAGTTGGCACTGCCGCCCCCTCCTTCCTCTTCTGACCCTTCCCTTTTCCCATGCAACGCTTGGTTGGCACCAGGAATAGAGAGGGGTCTCACAAAGGCAGGAACGATCCTGCCATGGGGGTTGCCCCCGGTTTTGTCTAAAGCCCAAGCCCAAACCTCATCTATGCAAGTAACGCCGAAAAAAAGAAGAAAAGAAAAAACAAAGCAGGAAACCCTCCAAAAAAATACAGACATACCGACATACCTAAACGCCTCCAGCTTTATATCCAGACCTGCCATGCCTATACAAATCCACGTACCCGTCCGTTACCAGAGCCTGTCGTACTGGTCATCCTGCAGATCCAGGTCGAACATGGACGGCGCCTCGACGCCGTCATCAATATCACCTACAGCTGCGTCTTCCATGGCGGCGTCGGCACCGGCACCATTCAAGACGTCTGCAACACCGGCAGCCATGCGGACGTCGTTGGTGCCGTAGCCCGAGTCAATTGCCGTTTCAGGCACCGTCTCGGTCTCGCCGTGCTGCTGCTGTCTCTGACTGCGCCGGCCCCCACGCGGCTGCTGCGGCTGCTGTGCGTTGCTCTGCGTCCTCGACAGGCGCCGAGAAGACCTGCGATGGCTCCGGGTCTCGTCGCGCAGTGTGGCCGGTAGCGGCACGTGGCGCACCGACGAGCCCGATGAGACCGACGACAGGCCGGACATGGTACGCTGCTGCTCACCGATGCCTACAAGGTCCTGGTTGGCGTCCCTATTTTGGCGGCTGCGCAGACTGTGGGTGCTGCAGCCGCTGCGAACGCTGTGAACGCTGCGAACGCTGTGCACGCTGCGAACGCTGTGGACACTCTGGCTTGGCTGCTGTTCGGCAGTCTGGTCTGCCATATTTGTGTCCGCGCCAGTGAAAACGTCCAGATCCTCCTCGTTTTCCTCCACGATTGTCTGCCGGTCCATACCGCCGACGAGGCTGCGACGCTCATTGGCACTAACATCTTCCACGTCATGACTGCTGGCGTTGCTAGCGGCATTGCTGGCGTTGCGCTGTCCTGGCTGACTCAGTACCGCGAGCAGCGGACCGAGATTCTCCGCTACCTGCAGAGGGTGGAGGTTCTGCATGCGGCGCATGAGGCTTTCCATGTTGCCCACGCGCCGCTCAAACTCGCCGCGAGTCACATACTGTTGCTCCGATGCCGCAACAGCAGCAGCAGCAGCAGGAGGAGGAGGCACAGGCTGCGTCGCCACCAGAACGTTGGCTTTGGCCTCCCGCGTTGTAGGCGAGTCTTTGATCTCTGGGCTGCGCCTGGACACATCGGCATGAGCATGGGCAGCGAGGCCCACGTGCACTGCAGGCACCGAGGGTTGGCTGCTCCGCCCAAGCGACCGGGTGTTACGACGGATCAGAGCCGGCGGCTGCAGCACAAGACCACCACCCGGGCCCGAGTTACTCGGGTGGTTCGGGCGAGCGCAGAATGTGTTCATGATCAGGCTGTACTTCTCTCGTTTGCTGCGAGACGCTTTCTTGCACAGCCGGCCACTGTCTGTGTGGGCCTGGAATTGTTCCCTGTCCTGAAAGGAGGCCCAACACCGACGACAAAGCCCCGCCTGGAGCTGCGGCCTCTTCTCCTCAAGAACATCAAACGAGGAGGCGCTGTTCTCTGTGATGATGAGGTTGTGCGCAGCTCGGCCTAGATGGCGGCTGGAAAAGCGGCACAAGTCAGCAACCCTAACCACAAAAGTCGAAAGACAGATGCACCAGATGCACGCGGGACAGGTGGAATAACTCACAACAGAGTTGAGATGTATCGGTGTTTGGTATGGCACGGGGAGAAGCGCTCCTCGTTACCACGGAAGAAGAAGTCCGGGTCCGTCTTGTGAAAGGGGCACGGCATGTGTTCTTCGTCAATGCCATCGTCCGACTGCGGGGTAGGCCTCTTGTGTGGACGGTCGTTTCCATCATCGTCGCTATCCTCGTCGTCGTCATGGATATCGTCTAGATCCCGCTTCACACCCCTGCTGCCTTCTTCAGCTGAGGGGGCGGGCTTGGGCGGTTCAGTCGTCCCACGAATTCCCTGATTGACAGCACCAACCTCTGTGTTCTCGGTGGCATCTGTGGCACCAACATCACCAACAGCACCAGCAGCACCCGCAGCACCAGCAGCACCAGCAAAATCGGCCTGCGGCTGTTCTGGCCTGGCTGCGTAAGCCAGTTGTCCAGAGGGCGAAATAACCTGCGTCACCGGAAATGGCGCGGGCATCTGCAGAGGGGCATACGTGACATGGAGCTGGTGGTTGGTTACAGCGGCCAGGCGTGAGCTGGCATCAAACAAGATATCACCGTCTGTGACGGGCCTGGACCAGCCGATGTTTTGAGGATAGGTGGTCTGCTGCAGCAGCTGCAACTGCAGCTGAAGCTGCTGCTGGCCATCTGCTAGCTGCTCGGGATCCAGGGTGTCGTCCACAGATTTGATGATGCTGGTGATTTCGCCCTGCTGCGTCAGCGGCGACTCCCAGGGAACGAAGGCGTTGGGGGTCAGCGCTTGGCCGCCCATACCATCGTCGACCGGGCTGTTGGCGTTGCTGTACACGACACCGGCGGTGCCCAGAGACGGAGGCATGGTAGGTGTCGGCTGCTCTGGATACAGGACGAAATCGTGCATGTTCAGCGGGTCTCTGTGGTCCAGCTCCAAAGCACTGGCAACAGTAGCGTTGTCCCCGTTGGCACGGTTGCGGCTGCTGTAGCGGCTACGGTCGTACTTCCAGCCGTGGGCCTTTTCCATGTGCTGCTTGCAGTTGGACTCGCGCTTGGAGGCGTAGGGGCATCCCTTGAAGAGGCACTGGAACAGCGGCGGCTCCTTCGAGTGGCGATCGTCGATGTGTCGCTGGCGCTCTTGTACTGTGGGAAAGCCGCGCGTGTGGTATTCACAGAACTCCTCGTCGCACTTGAATGGCCGCGTGTGAGTCTTGTTGTGACGGTTGAGGTCACATTGGCGCCTGAACGATTTGTTGCAATGGGGACATATCACAACATCGTTGCCGGCGCCGCTGCCGGTCTGGACAGGTAGTGCTGGCAGTTCTGGGGTGATAGGCGTCGCGGGGACTTGGGGGGTCGCGGGAGTGTCGGGTGCTGTATTGAAGCCGCTGACTTGGCAAGGAGAAACGGTAAGAAACGGGGTGCTGGTCTGTTGGAAACTGAAAGCGGCGTCGTCCACATATCCTAAACAAGCCATGTCAATCCCGAGGAGCGGAGCCCATACAGCCAGAACAGAGGACGACGTACCTTGTGGCAGAAGGGGGGTGCTGGGGACAGGATTGTACTGGAAGGAATCATTCATTGTCCCAAGAGCGGTAGGTGATGTGAGGTGTGACGGGGTTGCTGGCTCTTCCACTCCCGGGCAGCAGTGGAACGAGGGAACAGGGAGCAGAGGAGTGTGAGGTGTGCGGGCAGGCGACGGCGGGAGACAGAGGGGGTGAGCCCACCCCGTCTGCTTCGTCTGTCCAGCCGGCAAGAAGGGGCTATGAGGATCCACGGGGGGCAGAAGCAGAGCCTTGCAGCGATGCGAACTGTCTGGGGCGTGGGGAACCAGATTGCTGGCGATATCTCGAACAAAGAATGAAGTTGGGGTCACAGGGCAAGGAGGGCAGACTGCGGGCAAGAGGCGACGAGCAAGCAGACAAGAAATAAGAAAGAGGTGAGTGGGACAGTGAGACACGAATGTAAACGAGAGAAGCTGGAAGCGAATAAGCGAAGCGAAGAAGTGCAAGACAGAAGAAAAAACACCTTGTATGCGTGTCTTGGAAGGCTATGATATAACAGGACAAGAGGCAGAAGTGGAAAAGGTGCAAAAATGGTGAGTGAGTCTTGCATGTAAGTTATA
This sequence comes from Harringtonia aguacate, assembly GCA_014183095.1. Classification (NCBI taxonomy): domain Eukaryota; kingdom Fungi; phylum Ascomycota; class Sordariomycetes; order Ophiostomatales; family Ophiostomataceae; genus Harringtonia; species Harringtonia aguacate. Next base: position 533,709 of record JACCPH010000012.1, read on the forward strand.
TAGGGTGCAGGAGGCAATGCATGCAGGAGGGGGGGGGGGTGGTGGTCAATATAAGTAGGTACGGAGGTACATGCGGAGAGAAGAACAAACAAAAGAACAAGTGAAGACTCGATCTGGCCAACGGGAACTGACCTTGTCCATACTTCCATACTGCTGTTGGTGTTGCGGGGTGTAGGAGCGCCAGACCATTGCTTGGGTGTGCTTGTACGTTCTTTCCAGCTGCGCAGTGGCTGAGCCAACCCTGATCTCTCTACCTGCACCTCACCCAGCCTTGCGGCCGCGGCCGCGAGGACCAGGGGGTGGACACAATCCCTTCCCGCACTCCCCTCCTAGCTGGCTGCCCAGAAAGAAAAAGTGGAAAGTAAAAAGTGGAAAATGGTCGTGGAATCGACGCTGTGCTGAGAGACCCCATGGCCGCACACCACCCATCGCGATCCTCTGCCTCGACGGACAGACCGTCGTCGCTTTGGTCGGCAGAACGGGCCGACAGAACTTTGGTGTTGCGGGTGACGACTGACGGAGACAGATTGACTGGCTGCGATGATCGCCTATGGTGCCGGGCCCGGCCTCATTGCGTCATGATCTGTCCCAACTTTGCGTGCGAGGCATATTTTCCTGTACAAGACATCGCATTCGTTCTCGATGCTCTCCCTCCCTTCCGCACTTGGACTGCGCTGTCGCCGACGAGAAAGAGGACCACACCAGGCCCCGCAGAACAGGGTCCATTGGCTTGATTGAGTGGGTCTGCCATGCCAGTCGTGTGTGCCAGCTGTCTCAGTAAGGATCTGACCAGTGCATATGTACGAGACATATCTTAGCAGTGTGCGAGTCTGTGCAAGCTGCGTGAGAGAGCAAGCAAGCTCGCGGCAGCTCTGCCTCGTTTGCAGGGGGGGACCAAACCAGACGCGCAATTCGGGCTGTTCTGCTGCATTCCGATTTGCCAGGATTTTCCTCCCCCCTGCTGCTTCTCGGGGTGCCCGCTGCTGTTGCTGGCGCTTCTACCGCCTGGTGAACAGAGCCCCCTCTCCCCTCCCCTCCCCAAGAGCACGCACGAGGTGGACGCTTCAGCAAGGTGGGCGCGCCAGACCAGCAAACCACCAAACAAGCAAACGAAAAAGTGGGATTGTTGCCACTGCTCGAGACACACCCGCAAGGATGTGTTTCTGCGGAGCAGTTCGGCGGCAAACCAACGCTGACAATGCAACGGCACTCGTACGAGCCAGGTGGGAAGGAGCCGCTGCGTGAAGCTAATAATAATAACAATCGCCCGTCACTCATCGCCCATAGCCCAGGGCGTTGGACAGGGTGACGGCTCCCGCATCTTACATGTAGCGCGGGAGGCAGCCCTGCGAAGTAATGTGGGAGCTCGCGGCTGCGAGGAAGATGTCGTGCTCTGGGTGATGCAACGGGACGAGATAAGACAGGGGTTTGGAGGATTTTTTTTGGGGGGGGAGGGGGGGGGGGGGGGTGTCGATGAAGGAGGGAGGAGGCCAAGGAGGGGAGTGTGTGCAAAGTATCCGTCTGTCAGCGGAGGGTCAGCAGAGGGACCCTTTACAGATTTGGGGAAAGCGCAAGCCATTCGACAATTTAGGAAGTCACGCTGACAGACAGATTGACGAATAGCACAGCGCCATGTTGCGGGCGAAAGAGGGAAAGAGGGAAAGAGGGAAAGAGGGAAAGAGGGAGAGGGAGCTTGCGCTGGGTTCCGTCTGAGATTCGGCTCGCGTTTCCATTGCATCCTTCCATCGAGTAGGGGGAAGAGGAGGAGGAGGGGGAGGACATCTCGTGTCGACCGCATGGCCGACCTGCATCGATTGCATTTCGTGAGGCTTTCTATCAGTTATGTCATGCGATCGAGACTGCCTACGGAGACGACTGGAAAAAGAAAGAAAGAAAAAAGCCCTACAAAAACAAGGCAGACGAAGCACATGCGAGTACGAGCAGAGAGCAAGCGCCGGTTTCGAGGCCGTTGTCGAACATAAACGGTCGAGCCAAGCGGCCGCCCTCGAAAAAGGGCCTAAAACGCGGCCACCGCGCCGGGCCACCTCCCTGGCAGACAGGGGCGGGTTGGCGAGCAAAAACCCACACTAGCGAAAAAGAAACGGCGGGCACCAGGCAGAGAGCGCTGTGACTAACACTGCGACGGGCGCACTGCGACAGACAGACAGAGCTTCCCTTCGCTCCTCTTCTCTCCTCTTCCCCCCCCCTGCTCCCAGTCACACTCCCCCCCCTCTGCCGCGCATAAATGCCAAAATCTGGTAGCACAGCGTTTCCTTGCCAAGGAGGCCACCAGAAAGCCTGCCCCCAAAGTCACATGCTACAAGGCGTATTACAGCGGAGAATGGAAGCCAAACACAAGAAAGCCTTGCTGTTTCAACCGCCACAGTGTGGTGGGGGAGGGTCTGTGGCTAGAGCTTTTGTGTGAGCGTAATGTAGTATTACCCGTAGACGGGGGGGGGGGGGGCAGCGAGCAAAAAGAGGCGACGCAACGGCCTGGATACGGGCTGCAGGCGGCTCAGCATGCATGTCTCGCAATGTGTTCAGAGGCATAGCGTGAGCAGGGGCAGATGGTTAGGGGGAACGAAAGCCGCAGCAGGCGACCAACCTTGACCAAGTTTTCCAGTCGTCCAAGTCACAAGTGTGATGAAAGGGAAGGCGCTCTGTGACTGGCGACTGGCCATATTGGTCTCTTCCCCTCCACCCTCCCCACATAAGCCACAAAGCAGAGAACAGAGAAGAGGGGGAAAAAAAGGCGACAGGTCGGCTGACGGGTGGCGATGTAGCAGGGCTCAGGAAGGAGGGAGAGAGCCCCCCAATTCCGAATCGGGTACAGCAGCAACGGACAGTAGAGAGAGCTGTTTCCCCGGAACCATGCTTCCAGACGAAAAGCTGATGACAATGGTTGTAGTTGGCGCAGTCTGTAGGGCAGAAAAAAAATGAGGAGAAAAAATTGTTCTCGCCAAATTGCCCTCGAGCCAATTCGTCCTTGAAATCTCCCTCGAAATTTCCCTCGAAATCTCTCTCGAAATCTCCCCCGAGCTAATTCACCCCCAAGTCAACTATCTCGTACCGGTCGCTTATGCACACCACGGCATCGACCCTGCATCACCCGGAACAATAAACCCCCACAGCCGTGTTTCATTGGATGCCTCCCAGCATCGAGGATGGATGCCAACACCTGTCGTACGAGCTAGAGACCAAAAGGGATGTCGGCTGCCCTTCCGGCATCTCATCCAACACTGGCGGCCATCTCTCCCTGCGCAAGTTTTTCTCTCGGGTCACTCTGCTCGCTCGCACTCACTCGCACTTTCGAGCAGGCAGCAACCACCCCTGCATGTCTTGGAAGACACGCGGTTGGCCTCGTGCATCCTTCTGTACGACGGTATGCAAGACGCCCCCCCCCTCCCCAATTTATCGCACTCCCCCCCTACCCCACCTGTTGCTCCTCATTCCCTTTTTTTTTTTTTTTTCGTATGCGCTGCTTCCCTAGTTTCCACCGTCTCTCCTGTCCCGTTCCGTGTCCGTAAGCCGGACGTACCACCTTGGCTCATCTGGCATTTCCACGTGGCTTTTCTGCCGTCTGTGCTTCCTTTCCGCGATGCAACAATCTCGGCATCGCCGGTCGCATCACCTTGGCTCTCTCAGATAGCAGCGATAGTAGCCTAATTTCCACGTGGCTCTCCTGCCGTCTGCCGTCCGTGCTCCCCTTCCTGCGGATGCGACATGGCCGGCGTCGCCGGTCGAATCGGCGGTGACAAAACCATGTCCCAGTCCCTGGTCAGTCCATGTGCCAAGATTGCCGTGGTCTCAGAACGAGAAAGGGATGATCATACGAAATGCTCTTCGGCGGTTGGTCAATTCTGGGGGAGACGGAGCTGATTGGCAGAGGACGGACGGTGGCGAGAAAGAGAAAAAGAGGAGGAGAGTGAGAGAATAGAAAAAAAAAATCGACGTTGATGCCAAACTTGGATCTCACGTAGTCCCCAGCGGCTGCTCTTTTTTTAAGATCTGTCTGGCACAGCCTGGACATGGTCTGTCTCGCCAGAGAAAGGGAGGGAGAGGCTGCGCAGACAAGCGAGAGCACCCAGCACTCGCTAGAACGCTGACAATAAGCATGGGCTAGCCTTCTTCTGGAACATCCCCCTGCAGGTCCATTGCATGTCCAGCCGAGATGGAGACTGCCCACCATGTTGCCCGAGTCGAAACAGACAAGACAGACAGGCTCGCCATGAATCAATGTCGAGCACGAGCACGAGAGCTAAGACACTTGCAAGACTGCTGCTTCCTCTGAGCGGGCGCCGAATGATTCCCGTTTCGGCGGCTGCCAGCTTGCATGCTGGTACATCGACAGTCGGACCTGGCCCGAGCAGGTAGTGGCCACTGCCATTGTCATTGTCACCGTCTTGCCTTGTCCAACAGACGAGGGGAGTATGGGACCAGAGCAATAGTCCGAGACAGCGGGGTGTGATACAAGAACAGCACAGGCCAGGAGGGAATGCCGTCGATGCGAGTCAAACAGACGCAAGCCGGGAACCAGTCCGCAGAGCGTGTCTCTACTACCTCTGGGAAAGTGCTCGAGCTGCCCGCCACAGGATAGATAACACGCACACGGAATGCTGGCCGGTGCTTTTCCACCCAGCGGCTGCTCAAGACGTGTCGAGGCGAACAACATCCTGTCCGTCCAGGACACCACGGTCGACTCTGCGAACAGGATCCTGCAGTCCGGTGCCTAGAAGGGAGTCCTTGAGAAGCCCATGGGAGCGTGTCATCCAGAAGCAGAACACACGGACAGGCTGGCCTGAATCGTGAACGTTACAAGGCCGGCCTTGTGCGTCGGCAAGCTTCAGAGCGTCCAGGCTTTGCCACTCTGCGATTCTGGTGTTTTGGTGAAACAAACATCATATACCAAATATACCAACAGCCTCGTCCCTCTCCCGCCTCGCTCAACGACCGCGGCCTCTGATCGACGAGTGGACGCTGCATGGAGAGACTGTGCAGGACTGCGCCTCGCGCTCGGCTAGGGAGGAAGGACATGTCGGCTGCCAATCGGTGGTGAGCGAGCAAGCTGTGTCAGGCTTGCATGCTGGCGTGCAGTCGACCTTGGGAATTTCTTGCTTCGAATCGATCGTGGACGGCATCAGGAGCTGCAGCTGAAGTCAGTATGCTGGCGAACTCCCCAGCAGAGAGTTAGCATAGCCAGAGCCAGACCGTGTGTGGCTGGCCATGTTCAAGGAAATGTTGACCATTGTCAGGTCAATATACCAAGACGGCAGGTCCAGCAGCATCATCCATGAACCTCTCCAAAGGTGCAAAAAAGGTTTGGTTTCTTGCTCTTCATCACTCGACTATATTGGGATTTGCTGCTCGTTGCCTGCGCTTGCGAGACGCTGACCGGCTCGGGAGATAGCAGGGAACTCCTCGTCCTACTTCCATTGAGCCTTGCCCCGACGGCTTCGCTCGAGAACCGATGTGCTGGCAGCAGCACTTGCTTGCGGCTGGGGTCGTTTCTGTTTGTCCAGTCGGTGGCCTTGATTTCTTGGCTTGGCGATCGTACGTCATCTGTACTTGCAGCAGAGCTGATCAGAGTTGATCAGAGTTGATCATAGCTGATCCATGGCAGGCAAGGCCAACGTCGGGAAACCGTTCACCGCGGGCCGTGGGATCTACGCTCCAAATGACGCAGTATGAACGTACACGGCTTCCGCTCAGCTTGTCTTAAGGGGTTTCGAAACATGAGGCGGTGAAGGCCAGCCAGGAAGAGAGAGAGAGAGAGAGAGCATTGGCGTGTCCCACTGCTGGCCCGCTGCATGACTGTCCCGACGACTCTCTTGCGCTTCTCTTGTGGAAAATCCAGCTTCCACACGCGAGCTGCCAACACAGCTTGGCATCATGCCGATCCCAACACGACAGGACACCGAGCCCCCCCGATCATGCCCCGTAAAGCGTAAAGCGTGAAAGCTTGAGCGCACACGCCGTTCGCACATGTCTATCGGTGAGTGATGCGGTGGAGAAGAGGAGAAAATCGCCATACACGTAGTCGAGCGCATTGCGTCAAAACGATCCTCGGGCCATCGCTTTCCACATTTTGTACATAGATACGGCGCAAGAGACAAACGCTGCGCGTGTCGTTGCGGATATGGGGTGCCGATAATCATATAAACCACGACGTCGGGTTTTTTTTCTCTTAGTTCTATTTCTATTTTCTTCTTTGGCTGGTCGTTACGGGCCAATCTCGCTCAATACGAAGCCAGCATGAACCATGTATTAGCTCTGACCTATTTCTGTCCTGCCGCTGGCCGATAAAGAGGATAAAAAAGAAAGGCCAACCAAAAAGGGGCCGAAATGAGTGCGAGTTATGTCTCCTTTTGCGGAGATGCAAAATGCAAAGGGAGAAAACCTCGATGGCACTTGCCATCGCGGCGGCTGTTGCTGCTGGGGGGGAAGGCTCACCGTGCGCTGTTCTGTAACACCCTGTGTCCACTCTCCAGCGGGCGTTATTAGAGAGGGGATGATCCACCAGAGTTTCTTTTTTTTTTTTCCTTTGTCCTTTGCCGTCGGTTGACCCACTGCACCCTGGACGTGGTTTAATGAGCAAACGGTCGGGAGGGCCGATCACCGCCATGGCCCTTTCTCATGGGCATTCAGCACCGCTGTTGACAGTGTGTGCGAGCATTTGCATTGCATCGTACAAAGCATAGCACAGACAGGCTCGTTCATGCAGAGCGTTGCGAAGCAGGACAGCACGGTTGAACAAGAGGTGGCGGATCACATCAGCCCTATGCTCACCGCAAGCCAAGACGGCTTTCTCTAGCTCTGCCGCTGGGTGTGCTTGCCACTCGTGCAGAGCGGACGGACGGTGAGAGCGCCCTCGGCCGAGGCCAATCAAGGCCAATCAATGCTATCGGGAATGACACCTGCCCTGGAATTGCCAAAGGATCATGGAAAGCTTGTTCAGGAGAAAATGGGGCAACAGAAAAGGGTTTCTCTCTCTGCCCCCCCGAGCTTGGACGCGCCCAGCGCGTAGAAAGCACGAAAGCACGAAAAAGCAGGGAACAGGAAGAGAGCCAAAGGAGGAGCCAAAGAGCAAAAGGGGACGTCGGTGGAGACGGCGTTGTTTGACGATGATAACTGCAATTAAAGCCCCTGTCCGTACGAGTACGGGGGGACATGCGGGCAGTGGGCAGTGGAGCGGCGAAAGCGAAATTGGGGCGCACCGAGGAAGAAGAGAGAGGAAAAGCGGAGGCGGGCACTGGGTTCTGCGCAGGACGTGTTGCCTCTCTGCCTGGACGGGCGATTCGCCACGGCAAGACCTGGTGTAATACGCGTGCTGACCGCTTTGAGCACGAGGTGTGACCAGAAGGGGGGGGACCTAATGCAGGAACAGGACCACAAGACGAGAGCAGTTTAGCGTGCCAGAACGACTGGGTCCCGCGGGGTCCTTCCTGCCCGTTAGCTGTCTCACTGCGTCCCGTCTCACACAGGCTTGTCTGGCCGCTGAAGGCTGGTTGGCGGCAGGGAAGGGAAGGACGACTTCCAACAAGCCCTTCCTGCCGTCTTCTGCCGTCTCTCTTGCTGTGGCGCAGCCGCCAGAAACAGGAAATGCGAAACAAACAGGCAGATGAAGAGCGTCTGCAGGCACGAATGATGGCAAGATACGATTTACCGCATGTTCGCAGCCGGTCCGATGATGCTTAAAGGGCCCCTCTCCACTGCAGGGCAGGTGCACCTGGCGGTCCGCTACTCTGATTCGCACCGCGATGGATAGACAACGGCGGCAATTTCTCGTGATGCGGTTCGCCCACGAAATTGTCGCTCCTAGAATAACCTTTTACAATTTCACCTCCATGTCGCTACCGCCATCACGCTGTCGCCATTCGCTTCTCTCTATCTGATCTCGTTAAGCGCTCATTTCGAGCGAGATGAGCAGAGAGAGAAAGCTGCACCTGCTCTCTCCACCAGCTGCTGCAGCGTCAAGAGAGGGGGGGAGGGGCGTCTGCCACGGACGATTGGCCTGCTGGGACGTGGCAGTGACAGCCACGCTAATCCAGGGGGCTGGTGGGGAGGGAGGAGCTTTGTGCTCAAAGCCCAGCGCAACATCGAGCGGACCGTCTGTCGTCGCTCATTGGCTGCAGGCAGGGATCCCAGGACCAGAGCTGTGTAATTTCCCATGACAACATCCTACCTGCCCAGTTGGATGTCGGTTCTTCAACTTGGCCCGGGGGGGGGGGGGGGGGGGAGAAGGGGAGGAGAAAGAGAGAGAGCATTCTAGTATTTAATACGGCCCCGTCCATCTCTTCCGAACGCTCTCCTTCCTTCTTCTCTTCTCTCCAGCCCAACAAGACAAATCATCTTTTTGCAATCATCTGCTCAGCTTTGACTTCGGTCGTCCACTCTTTACCAACTTTTGCTATCAGCTATTCCATTCGTTTCTTCAAACACCCAAAACCTCAAACCTTTTCGGAAATCTTTTCCCACCCTTCAAAACCATCAAAATGCGTTTCTCTGTCGTCGCCCTCTTCGCCGGTGCCGCCATGGCTGGCACCGAGAGTGTTGTGTACAGCACTGAGTACATCACCATCACCTCGTGCGCTGCCTCGGTCACCAACTGCCCCGCCCGGACCACTTCGAGCGTGTACGCTGTGACCTCGGCCGCCACCTCGTCGGTGCCCACCAACGCTGCCTACGTCAACTCCACTGCCGTTGCCGCCACTGGCGCCACCGGCTCCGCCTCGACCGGTGTCGTCCTGACCACCGGTGTCTCGTCGGTTGCCTCGACTGTCAAGGCCGTCACCTCGGCTGCCTCGTCGGCCGCCACCTGCGGTACCTACTCGGTCAAGACCATCTCGACCTCGGTCACCTCGGTCATCCCCACTGTCATCTACGAGACTGTCTCTGTCGCCTGCTCCACTGCTGCGACGGCTGCCACTGCTGTCGGCACCGGTGCCTCGGGCGCGGTCGGCACGACCGGCAGCTACGCTACCTCGACCTCCACCCCCGTGACCGCTGGCGCTGCCAACGTCGCCTTCTCTGGCGTCCTGGCTGCCGCCGCCGGCCTCGTTGCCGTCTTCCTGGCATAAATGGGGATCCACGGATCAAGTCAATTTTAACAAACGTTCCTACCTTCTTTCATTTCGTCCCCTTTTCTCCTAGTTTAGAAAAGCCTGGAAGGCTATGGCATTTATGAATACCGTGTTTACCCTGGGGTGTTTCTTCAGAGCATGTTCTTAATCTTCTAATTGCATTTTTTGGGTTGTCCAAGAGTCCATGCTTCCAGAAGGCGGACTTTCGGCTGCTCTTTTTTTAAGCCAATTTTTATGATACCAGAAAATGTGATCGATGCAGTGAAGTCTGAAAATGTGAAGAGGTTTGGTTGTAGTATATTGCGAAGCACTTCGCGTGTTTCCCAATGCATAGTTGCATGCGTGGCTAGCCGTAGTTTCCGAGCTGACGACGCTCTCGACCTCGTGGGTAATAAGTTGTTACGTCTGTGCTGTGGTGGGCTATTGAGATCTCCTTTTTTCCATGCGCATTCGTCGCCTTTTCTCCTGACCGGCTTCCTATCGTGACTGCCATGATTGGCTGGACGCTGTTGGCTTCCGTCCTTCTCTGTGTGCTTGGCAACGGTGGCGCCGTTTGCTTTCCTGTTTGGGCACAATTTAAAATTGGTGTGGGGAGCGGCAAGCAGGACCACACACAGCAGCGCAGCCGCGCACGCTGCAACACACACACACAGGAGCCAGATACAACTACGGATAATACAACAACACCACACCCTCTCGCACAAGCGCCCACTTGTGCAGATGAAACCCGGCACTTGTGCAGCCCATCGTGCGTGTGCCGGGTGATAGCGAGGAGGTGTGCTGGGGACCAAGTGGCAGTGGCAGTGGCAGTGGCAGTGCACTCAAACACGTGTGTGGTCACGTGCACATTTTCGCTCCCGTCTTTCTGCCCTCTCGCAATACCTGCACTTTGCCTCGCGGCCGGCGATGCGACCGGACAAGACGGCTCAGCCTGACGGATGAGACAAAAGAAGGCAGATCTGCCCCGCCCCCCGCCTTTTTTGGAGGGGTTCTTTTTTTTTCTTGCTTCTTTTCGCCCCGACCCTCCCCCTCACAAAAATTTGGGAGGCCACCTATCGTGCTGAGCCGCAGGGGCGGCCTCGCGGGTATGGCTCCGTTCAGCCTCACGTAAAAAAAAATGGCACAGCCTCGCTTAGCCTTACAAGGGTGGGCGGGTGCAGCAGGGATGAGATAGTCCACAGTGTGCTGTGTGTGGCGGCTTTTCAATGTCTGGAATGTAAGATCATATTCGGTGCAGGAGATCTGTGGAGCACAGGGAGACAGACAAGCGAGGATGGGTTTCGTAGTTTGTTGCTGGAATACCGCTTCATATAGACTACCTTGCGTATGTTTGCATACATGGCAGGACCATCTGGAAGGCGTATAGGAAAGGTAGCAAGGGTAGTTCTATAAGATACTTGCTTTTGTGCCAGGGGTTCTTGCTAGACAGCAACTGATTCAATATGTGGTCTCACTTGGACGTTCTTAAGCCCATCTTGTAAATCCGATTTTGTCGTGTTCATACATTCTTGTTCGTGATTGCCTGCTCATTTATATACATTGCTAGCCAACCCCAAACACGCACTCCCTCCGTCTCTACTGCCAGCTGTAGAATTTGGCAGCCAGGCAGCTATGCTCGTCCTGTGGACGACTACAGCCTAATCCTTGGGAGACCGCTTTGGAGATGACCTGGTGCTGGGGCCGCAGGCTTGGAAGTGTCCAGATCACTTGGCCTCCTCTGCCAAAACATGCTGTTTTCTGTCTGACTGACCTGATTGCGTCATCATCGCCTTCCACCGCTCTTGAAAACAAAATGAAACCAAAAAAAAAAAACCAAAACAAATTCTAATGCGTATTGCTGCGCCTGGGTATCAGTATTCCCAGCTCGTCTGCGCTGACTGTGGGAAGGTTCTCTTCACTGTCGTCTTCTGTCTGTTCACCGCCCGCCGCCGTCATCGCCTCCAGATCCGACGACGATGAAGGCGACTCTGGCGATCCTGCATTCTCATCCGAGGTGCCCGTTGTGCTGCCCAAGTCGGGGCCGTCCAGCCGACCGGTGCGAGCGAGGCGGCTGGCGGGGCCGTCAGGCCCGCTCATCAGCAGCAGCTCGTCTTCCTCGCTCGGCAGCGTGTCGATGCTCGTGGACACGCGGTGGCCGCGGCGTCCTGGGCGTCCGCCGCCGCCGCCGCCGCCGAGGCCACTGACGCTAGCGGCTCCCGCTCCCCAGCGCATCCCTCGCCCCCGTCCCTGCTCGATCAGCCGCTCGATGCGCAGCCGATTCAAGATGAACTTGAGCGGCGGAAAGGCCGACTGCTGGCCCTCGTGCAGCATGCGGGCGAGGCGGGCCGGGTCCGGGTCGGACAGGATGTGGACAAAGTCGGAGAGCTGGGACTTGGGCCAGATGGTGACGGTGCCGCCAAAGGGCTGCAGCCACAGCTGCGACCAGTCCTGGCCCAGCGGCCGCGGCAGCAGCTCGAGGTTGCGCAGCAGCTTCAGCCACTTGCGCAGGTCCTGCTTCAAGTACTCTTCAAAGGCCGAACCCAGGTAGCCGCCGCGCCAGCCGCGGCCCTTGCGATGGGTGACGGGCTGACCGACAGACCCGCGGCTGCTGAAGAAGAAGAGGTTGACGTGCGGGTTGACCTGGCTGACCACGGTGAAGTTTACGTTGAAGTGCAGGTTGAGTGCGCGGATGGGAATGTCGGTCCGCAGGCTGCCGTCCTTCCACTTGTGGCCAAACGAGTACGGCACCAGCTGGCCACCGGGCGTCTTCATCATGAGCACCACGGGGTTGAGGATGCCCGGCACGGCCGCTGACGCCAGCACGGCGGACCAGATGACGCAGTCGGGCGCCGTCTTGTAGTTGCACAGGATGGTCGGCGAGTGGGGGTCGGCAGGCACGCAGGTGACGTTGAGCACGCGGCCGGTGCGTTCGTGCGCCTCGCGGAACGTTGTCGAGCCGCGGGTCCACCACGCGCACTGGCGGGCCCAGTCGACGGCGTCGAAGCGCGCGCCCGTCCGCCACCACCGCCGGATCCACACGTGGAACGGCTCGCGGCAGGCTGTGATGTGCTCGGCTAGGGCGGGTGCCAGCAGCCGGCGCAGCTCGTCGTCGGTGCGGGTGGCCACGAGTGCGGCCACCAGCGCACCGCCGCTCGTGCCTGTGATGACGTCGGGCAGCAGGTCCTCGTCCAGCAGCGCCTTGACCACGCCAAAGTGGTAGTAGGCAAACGAGGCGCCGCCCGAGAGGCACAGGGCCGTGCGGCCGTAGTTGGCATGCAGCCGCTTAAACAGAGCGCGCGCCTCGGCTGGCTCCATCTGCTGCGAGCTGAGGAGAAACTGCAAGCTCCGTTCGACTGGGCTGTTAGCGAGGAGAGGAGAGGGGAAGGGAGACAGGAGACAGGAGACAGGAGAGAGAAAAGAGAAAAAAGAAAAAGGCCAACCACCGACAACTCACCCTCGTCGATAAACGTCTGCACCAGGTTCTTCGTCCCGTAGTATGTCCGGCTGTACAGGTGGCGGTTCTCCACGCCGGCAAAATTGTTCTTGACGCAGGCCTCCACGACGGCCTTGAGGTCGTCGACCTTTCGGCGGTGGTCAGACGCGCCACCCACTGCACTGATCGCATCGCCCGCCGTCCCAGCCACCGCCTCCGTCGCCGCCTCCGTCGCCGCCTCCGCCCGCGCCCGGTATCGCCGCAGCTGCTCGGCCACGCGCCGCACCGTGCGGAAGTCGTAAAAGGCAAACTCGTTCTCCTCCTGCCATCGGTCGTTGCCCAGGAACACGTCGAGGTCGCGTGCGGCCGCCTTCCAGTCGGCGTAGTTGGACGTCGCCCGCAGCCGCCGCCGCAGCTTCTCGCGGCGGCCGCGCCACGTCACCAGCTGCTCGTACGAGGCAATGTACAGCCGCGTCAGCAGGTAGGCGATCGACAGCCCGATGATCCACGCAAACACCCCCAGCAGAAACGGCCACTTGAGCAGGCCGTAGAGGTAGCCCTCGCGCGTCTCGTCCCGCGTCCGCCGTCCCAACCTCGACACCGGCTTGGCCCGCGCCCGCTTCCCGGCCGCCGCCGATGCCGCCGACGCCAGCGATGCGCTCGTCCGCCGCCGCTGTGTCAGCTGCCGTCGGCTTCGTCTCGATGTCGCTGTGGCGGCCGACGATGTCCCTCCGGCTGGCGGCGGCCGCAGAGGAGTCATTGACGGCGGCAGGGGCGGCGTGCCGCCCCGGTGCCGCAGCAGCTGTCGTAGCCACGACACCGAAGCCGGCCGCGAAGAAACGCTCGGCGTGCTGATCTCCCCGACACTGCCACCGCCGCCGCCACCACCGCCACTACCGCCGCCACCTATACTGCTGACGCCGACCGGTGCCACTTTTTCATACACGGGCGCCCAGTCGTTCTTGGCCGTGATAAAGAGCGGCGAGTGCGTCGAGGCACCCCCGTGATCGGGAAGCGGCAGATGGTCGAAGGAGCCGGGTCTGGGCCCGCTACTGGCCCCGCTGGGTCCGCTGGCTGAGTTGCGCTTGCTGCTGGGGAAGAGGAGGTGGTCGGTGCTCGCCGCGGGACTGACGCCGCTGCCACGGCGGTCACCGTCGGGGCCGGGGCCCGGTGTGATGGGCGGCGGCGACTGAAGCGGGTCCGGGGCCGCCAGAGCCTGTGTGAACGCTTCAAAGTCTTCCGGCCGGACAAAGTCCGTGTCAAAGTCGGGCATCTGCGACGAGTCGTCGAGCGAGTCCGCTGGAAACCCGTAGACTAATGGTACAGGTTCAGAGAGAGAACTGCTACGACTGCGGCGGCGGTCGTCGTTGTCATCGCCATCGCTGGCGCCGCCGCCGCCGCCACTCGTGCCATTCACCGCTCCTGTCATCGGCGGTGCGGTCGGTCGTCGTCGTCGTTGCGGTCCAGCCTGGTGCTTAGCTCAGGGCAACAAACAGCAGAGACAATAGCAGCAGCAGCAGAAGCTGCGCGAGGCCACAAAAGTGGATCCAGAAGCTGTCGGTCTTATCAAGACACCCCCCCCTCCAGCTCGGTGCGGCTGACGGGAAAATAACGGAAGGGAAGAAAAAAAAAAAAGGAGCAAAGAGGAACGGCAGGTGTAACTGTACGGCTGCGTTCATCCAGAGCTGCGGATTTCGCCAGTTCAAAGCCGTTGTTTGTTGTTGGGCGTTTGAGAAAGTGATGCAGGACGGACGAGCTGAGGCTCGCTTAAAATGACGTCGTAGGGTTGGGGGGGAATCGTTGGGGACAGGTGGGCCGCTTCAGGAAGGCGAGACCCTCCCCCCCCTTTCCTTCCTTTCCCCCAGCCGCGGCTGCTTACTTTGNGGGGGGGGGGGGAATCGTTGGGGACAGGTGGGCCGCTTCAGGAAGGCGAGACCCTCCCCCCCCTTTCCTTCCTTTCCCCCAGCCGCGGCTGCTTACTTTGCACCCTGCGCCGCTGGCGCGCTGCCAAATAGGAAACCAGCGCAGCGCAGCTGCTATCTTGCCATTCCAGGCTTTCTTCCACATCAGGTGAACAAAGCATGAGACGGTGTCTGGCACTTTCGCGCGCTTTCGCCGGCAGTTGGACACCGCAACACGGACACTGCTGGCATGTGCACACACAGAAATGGCACGCGCACCTGGGCTGCCTCCGAGATACACATGCTGCCTCTTGAGAGACAAATGCTGTTTTTGCTCTCCCGTTCAGACAGCGCATTTCATTTCAAGTCGCATTATGAACGTCGTCGTTACAGCTATGTAAAAGCAATACACTGGAAAAAAAAAAACTACTGGAAAACCCCCCAAACGTGGAAAGGGCCAGGAAAAAAATAAGCAAAAGATTCGTCGCCTGCCAAGAATAGCAGACTCCGTCTCTCCCAAACACCTCTCCTCCTGTCGGAATCCCTGCATCTTCATGATCACACCAGTAGTAGTAATGCACCGCAATTCATTCTATTCGTGTCCCGATCTTGCGACAGTGTTGCGTATCTT
Source organism: Harringtonia aguacate (assembly GCA_014183095.1). Classification (NCBI taxonomy): domain Eukaryota; kingdom Fungi; phylum Ascomycota; class Sordariomycetes; order Ophiostomatales; family Ophiostomataceae; genus Harringtonia; species Harringtonia aguacate. Next base: position 548,733 of record JACCPH010000012.1, read on the forward strand.
TCTCTACCTTGGGGTCCTTCCCGCAAAACGGTAGACCGGGTGCTCGTCAGAAAGTCGCTTAGATGTATTGCGACAGCCAGCGGAAGCCCTCGCCGTATCCTGGACGGTTAGCACGAGTCGTGTAGGGGAACAGAGAGAGAGAGAGAGAGAGAGAGAGAGAACCCACCTTGCCGCATCACGACGGAGCACATAAACACCTCGATGGGCCGAATGCCCTCGAGCGGAACCTTGCTCTTGCCGGTCGTCTGGTACAGGCCCAGCTGCTGGCGCAGCTCGTCCTCGGAGACGGCATCCCGGTGGTCGATCTTGTTGCCCAGGATCACAAACGGCACCTTGGACAGCTCTTCCATCGACAACAAGGCGTCGAGCTCGGCCTTGGCCTCGGGGAAGCGCTCTATGTCCATAGCGTCGACCAGGAAGATGATGCCATTGACCTCGGGGAAGTAGTCCTTCCACAAACGGCGAGCTGAAGTCGGGGGAAAAAAGAAAAGAAAAAAAGAAGGAAAGATTAGCAACACATCCATCTCCGCCACGGCATCTCAGGAGAGATCCTTACCCTGCTGGTGACCACCCAGATCAAACGTGGTGAACCGCACGTTGCCAATCGCGAGCTCCTCCGAGGCTGTGAATGCGCATTTTTGTCAGCCGACTGGTGCCACTGAAATGTTCCACCTTACGGGTGCCGTTGCTTGCCCACGGGGGCTATGAGAGATGGAGAGGTAGGTAGAGACAGGGATAGAGAGATGAAGACATGGAGAGGGAGGTGATTGCGTACTGGGATGCAGCGTCGGCTGTAGCGTGGCGACTCGGTCGTTCTGCGAGAGAAAGAATGTCAGCGGGCCCGTCGAGACAGAAAGAGGACAACAGCAAGCGCTTCCGGATTCCAGCCCACCTTCAGCATGTGCAATAGCGTCGTCTTGCCGGCGTTATCCAGGCCCAGGAACAGCAGCTTGGCGTGCTTGTTCAGCAGGCCAAGCGATGCCAGGACATCGTAGACTGCATTGGTCAGCTGTCTGCAAGAGTGGAGGGGGCAGGCATCCCCAAAGCAGTCGGAGAGGGGGGGGTAGGGGCAGGGTAGGCAGGCAGGGAGGGGGAATTTTGCATACACCAGTTGATAATCCACATCGTGGGCAGACACAAAAAAGAGCGGCGCTCTTGACACGTGCGAGAATTGAGAAGGGACGGGGGGGAGAAGGAGAGGAGGATGAAGGGGAAAAGCCGACGAGCTGTACGTCGGCGTGGATGCTGTGATAGGAAGCTTGTTCGAAAAAAGGTTGTCTGGGAAATGCAACCGCGGCTGGTCTTCCCTGGCAATGTTGTTATGTTGTTCTCTCTCGAAAGGGGAGGGGGGGTTGGAAAATAAGGGAACGGTAACAATCACGTTTAGGTCGTCGTCGCTGTCCGCTTTAAAAAAAAGCTGGCCACTATCTGGCTCGGGGTCCGATCACGTGTTATGCCTGGAATTTCAGGCGAGAAGCGGGCGCTTCATGCCAGGTTGCATTTCCGGCCACAGGTGGAGACCGTTGCTATCACGAGTACGAGTATTACTCGTACGCTGATCTTTCTGCCAGCTGGCCAACTCCTGCGGACACATCATGGTCACAAGCCATGCCAGTGATTCGAGTGCATAAGTCATGTCGTCATTAAAATCTTCTGTATGCTAATTTGGCCTTCCCAAGGGTGAGGAACCCAAGGGGGATAATCCTGTCTCAAACTGTGGCCATCCGCCTCGCATCGGGACTTAATTACAGTCCGCAAGAAATCAGAAAAGTGACAAAAAAAAGATAAAAATAGAAAAAAAAAGAAGGCTGCTTTGCTCTTGGCCTTTTTGTATGTACGCCAGGGTCATCCCAATCTCTGGACAGACTCCTTGGAAAGAAGGAAATTGTAGATACAAAGAAGAAGGGGGTGGGAAAAAAAGGGGATGTGAGAAGTAGAAGATAAAATATACTTGTGAAGAACAGAAAAAAAAATTACAATAGCAAACACGAAACAAAAATAAACAGTGGCCACACCAGATGCTCGTGTTGTTGCTCAAACGGCCTGCCCGATGCAATGCTTGGTATAGAGATACTCAGAAGACAAAGAGAAACAAAAAAAAGGGGGGGAAAGAAGAGAAAAAAAAAAGGCAATTTCAAGATACCGCCCTGGCGATGTTTGCGTTTACCCGAGATGATGCCATACTGTACGCCATGCTTTGTGCTTTGTGCTTTGTGCTGTGTGCTCAGACGGAAAGAACAAAATTTCCCTTGCCAGCCATGAAGAGACCCAGTTCTCTCATTTTTTCAGCGCCTTCGCCGCGCAGCGGCCGCCTCTCTGGGACCTGTCCCTTGCGGGCGCGGTTGCAATACTTTTGTTGGAACTTCTCCTTGCGCCGCTGGCGCTTCCGTTCCAGGCCCTTGACAATGTCCAGGGCACCACGGATGTGCATCGGCTTGCTGGTAGCCGTGCTGTTCGCCTTCGGCCGGCGGTGCGGCTTGGACTGTGCCGCATGCGGACCGTTGGCGTGATGAGGGGGTTGGTGGCGGAAGACAGCCGGCGGCCGAGGCAGCGACTTGGCCTGTGTCAGGCCCGGCCGGAAGGCCAGCGCCTGGTGAGCCATGTCCGTGCCGCTGCCCGCTCCCACAGGCGAGGCGGGAGGTGGTGGGAGCACAGCAGCACCCGGCACTGCCATCGGCACCGCCATCGCCTTTGGCGCCGGCGACTTTCTGCGGCCGGGAGAATGGCGGTCAAACAGACGTCGCGGAGCGGGAGACCGGCCACGAGTCTTGGGAGGAGGCGGAGAGTGGTATCGTCGCGGAGGCGACTTGTCCTTCTTCCGCTGGCTGGCGGCACGTTCCAGCTGCTCGTGGTGAAGATCTTCCAGCTCGCCGTAGAAGCAGACGTGGTCATCGACACTGTTCTGCATCTTCTGCGGCTGCGGCGGCTGCGGCGGCTTCTGTGATTTTGGCGGCTGCGGCGGCTTCTGTGATTTTGGCGGCTGCTGCGGCTTCTGCTGCTTCTGCTGCTTCTTCTTGGGCACCTCGGGGCCGTCGTTGTCGCTCTCTTCTCGGTCCGACGTTGGGAAGCTCGGATCAATGTCTTGAGGAATCACGTGGAGCTTCCCGCGTTTGCGGGCCTCGATATGCGTGAGATAGGCCTCTTCCAGAGGACGGTCCTCGTCAAACGTGCCACAGACAAAGTCGGTGCTGTCGGGCAGTTCCGGCGTGGCAGGACGGTTGGTGAGCTCCCGGTTCTTGGGCTTGTCTTGGCGGATGGCCTGGCCGGCAACATAGCAAGATGAGTCCGAGTGATTGTCGACAGAGAAGCGGCGGAAGATGGGAGACCCAGCCGGCGGCAGCGTGGAGTGATCCGTGTCATGGTTCGCCTGCTTGCGACGGGTCTGGCCCGTCTGCTTGACGGTCCAGAGAACGAGGCCGTCATCCTCATCGGAGGACGACGCAAAGCCGATTTCGTTGTCGGTGTTGTAGCCGTCCGACATTTCACCCAAGCCATAGCCAGAGAACCGATCGTCGACGATCAGGTGGTGGTCGTGGTCACCCTCGACTGTGTCGTTTTCATCGACGTCGTCGTCGTCCTCATCGTCGTCGTCGTCCTCATCCTCATCTTCATCTTCATCTTCATCCTCATCCTCATCCTCGTCTTCCTCTCCCCCATTCTCGTCGTCGTCATCCTCGTCGTCATTTTCGCCTTCCTCGTCGTAGTCCCCGAGGCCATTCTCCTCATCCTCTTCCTGCTCGGCCTCTTCCTCGGCCTCCTTGGTCAGGAGACGGATAGCCAGCTCCTTCTTCAACGTGTCGTTGATGGTGAGCTTCTGGCCGGTGGCAGCCTTGTCATGACGGATCCAGTCGTCGTCCACGGGCGCGTCGCTGGCGAACTCGTGGAAGCGCGAGGACTGACCGTTCAGGTCTTCTGGCTTGACCGTGAAGTACTTCTTGCAGCGGACGGCGAGAGGGCTGCGCGAGGCCTGGCGTGGCGTGGATGTCCGGCTCGTCGGCCGGGGCGAGCGGCCGGCAGACGACGAGCCGCGGCTGTGTCTGCGCAAGGTGGGAGAGAGGAGCTCCGGTGCCGGCGAGGGCTTTCTTGCTGCCAGCTTCCCGTCGACTTTCAGATGCGGCTTGTGCGCGTCGCTGGAAGGGCGGGCAGGGCAGGCAAATCTGATGCACGGGCGTCTTGGCTGCGGCTGCTGCACAGTGGGTCGAGGCGTGATATCGGCGGCGGCAGAAGCCTGCGGCTGCTTGTCAGCAGCAGCAACAGCAGCAGCGGGCGTCGGCCTAGGAGCGGCGCATGCAAAAGTGATGCAGCGCTTCCTGGGCTGTGCCGCAGGAGCCTTGGGCGTGGCATCGACCGGCACGACGATCTGAATTCTCGTCTTGGCAAGGACCGGGGCAAAGCCCAAGTCTCCCACACGCGGGCTGGGCGAGCTTGTGCGAGGAGGCGTAGTGATGCCAGTATCGCTAGTGAAGTCGGCCGTCGAGGCCATGCTCGTGTTGCTGGTGATGGAACGCCGGCGCTTGCCGTACATGCCTGTGGGGCTGGTGTCGCCGGTGTCGTCCTCGGACTGGCTCTGGAGAGCCTTGGTCAAGAGCGACTCGACATGTTCCCTGGGCCGATAGACGGTGGTCTTCTGGAACGTGTGGCAGACTGGTGCAGGGGCGGTAGCGAGGCCAGCAGGGTCTGGTGGCTCGTCCACGTCGGCACCGGCGTCCTCGTCAGCGGAGGCCACCGCATTTGCCGCCTGGGTACTCCAGGCCATCACGCTGGACGTGGCGGCAGTGTTTCTTGTGTTGTTCAGCATTTGGAGTTGTGAAGTCGGGTATGTGGTATAGGACAAGTTGTTGTAGGTTGCAGTAGTCGGTGGGAGCAGATGTATAAAAGGAGGAGCACAGAGGGGGAGGTGGCGGCTGCTCTTGATTTCAAGTGAGGGTTGTGTATGAGGCCTGCTTTCGCAAAACCCCGTGTTGATGTTGGTAGAGGGCAGGGATGGAAAATGCAAAATTCGAGTCAGAATTGCGTCGACGGAGGTTGTCCCTAAGGACCGTTGTGTTATAAGCGGTCGAACATCATCGCAGACGAAATATGCAGTTGGTGGTTGAGAGAAGAAAGAAAGAAGAGGTTTGTCTCCTTTCGTCGATTCTCTGCGTTCTTGCACCGACGAGACAAAAGGGAGCTGGTAAATTGTTCCTGGCGGCCAAAGAATCTTTCTTTTGCGACAAAGCCCGTTGTGCCTCGTGGAATTGTTTCAAAAGGAACCAGACAACGCGGCAGCTGCGCCTTTGTTAGGGTGTACGACGCCTTGGCGTTTGGGCGTTTTGGACGTCTAGTCGAATTGCCGCCGTGGACCAAGAGAGGCGAAGCAAAAGTCTGGGCGCGTGTTCGCAAAACAGAAAGATGTGCCTGTTGTAGGAGGCCTTCGAGGCCGACCCGTGCAAGACGGCGAAAAGGTGTCAAGGTGGTGAGAGAAAACAAAGCAGAGGGGAAAAATGAGAAAGTGTGAGAAGTGAGGCAGGACCGACGTATAGGTGAGAGTCGGGCCTTATTAGCCACCGGGTGTGTGGCGGTTCGCTGAATAAAAATATCAGGTTTTGGCGTCTGTATTTTTTTTTGGCCCTGGTCTCGAGGGGGGGTCGTCCGGTATTTGCTCGGTGGTGGGGATTGGGGCTGATCCATGGATTATGGCGTAGAGGCGCCGGAAGGGGGTGGGGGGTGTGGGTGACTTGTGCTGCAGAAGAATACTATGCATGTACAATTAAGAAAGGAAAATCGACAGCCAGAAGATACAAGCTATTACAAGCTGCTCCATATACGGTACGAAACGTCACCCGGGCTAGCGCGGTTCGTTCGTTGGTGCCAGGTTTTTTGGGTCTCTCTTTTTTTTTTTCCTTCTAATTCTTCTTCATCTGTTCTTGGTCTGGCTAGAGGGAAAAAACGGAGACGAAAATGGTGCCGTCATGGCCGCAGCTAGCGTGGGTGGGGTTACAGGGTCTTTCAGGTACTTTCACTGTATGGGACCGCTGTGTCTCGCCCTTGGAAAAGGAGCACGAGGCGGACAGAGCGCACCGTGCTTGAAAATTTTCAGTGAGTATTTTGCACGGCGTATTCTGCGCGGTCGCATGCCGAGGGAGCCGCCCTCCAGTGGATATCCCGACCTCGGACAGCGGAGACCGCCATTTCCATGTAGAAGCAGGCACTGTGCATGCCGTGGGCAAACAATTTCCACACAATTTGTCAGGAGCTGTTGGCGCGCTGTCCGCCCACCACGAATGCAGCGACGGTAACAGCGCATGCACATGCCCGTAGTGGAAAAAAAATTTCAAGATTTGCCCTCCCAACAAAAGCCAAACAAGGAAATGAAGAGGCCAGTCCGCGAATCAAACTTCTGCCGAGAATACGTATTTGTAGACGGGCAGAGAACCCACCAGACGACGACAGAAAAGTGCAGTCGAATGCTGTCTTGTCCACAAAACACTCACAGGTACGAACATGTGTGCTGTCATCCTTTCAGTGGCTGCTCTGTGCTCCGAGTCAGGTCATCCCTGCTTAGAGGGGCTGGCTCTGCCTGGAAGATCGGCGTGGGATTGGCGCCAGCGCCTCTAATTGTGTTTTACAGCGCTCCGTGCGTTGTGGCGCACAGCGTTCCTGACCAAGCCCTAAACGCGAATGCAGTGCATGTCTGCATTTACGGAGTAAGTAGGCAGTGCTGGACTGTTACAGCGCCTTGCTAGCTCTGTGTTGGCTGGCTGGTGAAACGAAGAAAAGTAGCTTGTACAAGCCCTTCGCACTCATACGGATGGATCAACAGGATTGCTGGTGGTCCTTTGGGCTGCTATTTTGAGATTGTGGTTGGACATCACTCGTGTGTTATTTCCCTGTTTGCACAAACAAAAAAACAAAACAAAACAAAACCGGGCAATGGATGATTCTCGGCCGAGCCAGCACACTCATTCCTCCATGGACGGCGTGCACCGTCTTGTGATGCGGGTCTTATGCTCGCGCTGCTCGCTGCTCGCTGCAACACCAGGAGCGTGAGATGGACGGTGGACTCTCGACACCACTCTGACCGTCTCGTGGTCACAGGTCTTGTTACGTATTGCGACTCTGCGCGCGGGATGGCTCTGTTTACGTCGTCGCATGTATACACAAGTAGCTTCCGTATCTTGCACAGCAAGATGTGCAAGATGCTTTGTACTCTGTCGGGGACGTGCCGAGAATGAGGGGGGGTCTGCTGGATCCGTCGTAGGCTGTTTCGGCAATGTCGTTGGCGAGCAATGGCCCCTGGTTTTCTGTTTTCAGCTCTCCCTCACTCTCATTTCGGTTTGCCAGAGGTATACAAAGGAACCATTCCCGGCTCCCACGAATCCCCCTCGACGGAGCCATCCACCGTTACGAGGTGTCGAAGGAGGGCAGCGTGACCCACGATTGCATCATAAGCTCATCCCTCCCACTGCCGCGCCATGTGGCCCGTCGAGAACACGACAGCAGGATTTTGCACACTGGCCGCGCATTGGCTGAGCACAGTGGCATCTAGCTGCACTTGTCGGCTACCCGCATACGGCGCTCGTCATCTTCCCACGGTCCTGATGCACGACTGCAGTAGCGCTGGTGCGCGTGCGTGCTTTTGGACAGCCATCTGCACCGGAACCCCGCAGTTGGACTGGTCCATTTTTGGATTCTGGCGCGGATGCCGCGTGGGAGGAATCAAGCAGCAGTGGCCGTCGCCTCGACGAGGGACGATCTGTACGAGCACAAATGCAAATGCAAATACAAATACGAGTTTTTGTATCTTACAAATATATGCTCGCAAGGCCACACGGAGCGACCGTGAGACAGTCGCAGCGGCAGAACCAATAATAGCCAAGCAAATACAAACTGCGAAATTTGCAAAATGGTCCATGCTCTGACGGCGGTGAACAGGTCTCCGTTTACGTTCGTTGTTTTTTTTCCGGTTAGTGCTCTGTCTGGCTGTCCCCTCCCCCCTAAATTCGCTGTTATTCCCGCCCTGCTCGCTCGTGTTCCATCCGAAACGAGCCTGGCAGTGGGCGCCGGCGGTGAACTCGAATGTCCCAGAGAGATTACGGAGTAGGTACATGGGCCAGGACGTGCATGCGGTAATGCACATCTTACGTAGTATCTTACCAGCATTCGTATTACTCTCACACTGACCCCATCCGCGGACAGCCTTCCGCACCATTTACCAGAAGAATTGCCGAGCTGGGCCGAGCACCGCACAGGGCTGCACAAAAAAGGAAAAAAATTACGAAAAAATAAGAGGCAAAAAAGAGGGAAATATTAAAAGAAAAAAAAAAAAAACAGTCACAGATGTGAGATGCAGTACAAATGCAAGCACATGTTGTACGCGTGCCGTGCTCGTGCTCGTGTGAGATGCAGAAGGGGGTGGTTGCACATGGTATGCAGCCCTCTGGAAGCAGTAAGACCAACCGATGGAAGGATGGCCCAGCATGCCCGACAATCTGGTTTGGTGTGAACCCTTTGTCCTTTGTCTGTCCTGTCTGCCCTGTTTCTGTGTTGCCTCTAGCTTAGCCTCCCCCTCCTACGCTTGCTCGCTGCTTCGTTGGCGGCCGCGTTTCGGACGTGTTCGTCTCGGCAGTCTCGTAAGACACACCCGACGGGTGCTTGTTTCGACTCCAGGGCACAAGTACTCGTGCTTTATTTTTTTTATTTTTTATGTTTTTTTTTTTGCGCGATTTTCACCTCTCCAGTGGGTTGTTCTCGTGCTCGCAGAACAATCATTGCTCCATCGTACAAATAATACTGTACGAGCACGGAGACGGTCCGACTGGGGAATCATGCAGAGGCAAGCCCGCGGCTCCAGCTCTCTGTGGCCATTGCATCCGGCTAACGACGGTGAGTCTGGCCCGCGGCTTCCATAACCTCACCACCGCGCATTGGACTTTTCTTTTTTCCCCCATCAAGAGGAGAAAGGCGCAGTAGACTCGCGGTTTCGGCAATGGCCGGATTCGCGAATGACGTCACAGAAAGCGCCCACAAGTGTTTATGTATAGATGAATATGCACATAGAAGATGTGCGCTAATTCTTCATCACATGACGTATCATGTGTCGGTTCCTGGCACGTGATTCGTTAGCGTCAGACGGTTACCGGGCGGCTTCGAGGAAAATCCGGATGTAGTTTTCAGGCGATGTTTTCTGCTCCCGTACCTCCGAGCTGCCCTTTTGTCACCACCACCAATCTGCCAACCCTCCCCTCGCCCCGTCTCATCTCGCCCTCCACCCCGACCAATTGACCGGTTCAGGACCTTGCCTAGCTCAAGATGAACTCTCTGCGCATCGCCCGCACCGCCCTGCGCGTGCGCCCGGCTGTGGCCCGCGTCGCCATCCAGCGGAGAACCTATGCCGATGCAGTTCCCGACAAGGCAAGCTTGCGGCGGCCCCGGGCGCGAGCTCCGTCGCGCCCACCCCCCCCCTCCCCCCCTTCCCACCCCTCCCTGGGCGTCCAGACCTTCCGCTGACCATGCATTCCTATATACAGATCAAGCTGAGCCTGTCTCTGCCTCACCAGGTACGAAGAAAAGGATGACGAGCTGTCGATGATGGCCGACGATGCGCGATAAATGTCGCTTTCGCGCTGCTCTCCCCAGCTCAGCTGCCCAACCCCCCTCCTCCTCCCCCCGGAGAGACACAAACTATAATAGACTGAATGCGGTGGCCCGGAAGCTGACAGGATGCGTGTGTGCAGTCTCTGTACAAGTCGCAGGATGTGGTGCAGGTCAACATTCCGGCCGAGTCCGGCGACATGGGCGTGCTGGCCAACCACGTGCCGGCCATTGAGCAGCTGAAGCCCGGCGTGATCGAGGTCATTGAGGAGAGCGGCAGCACCAAGTCGTTTTTCCGTAAGTCCCGACGAGAGGATGGGATGGGCATGGAGAGTTGTATAGGTACTGACAGCTCGTGCAGTGTCGGGCGGCTTCGCCGTCGTGCAGCCCAACTCGCACCTGAGCATCAACGCCGTGGAGGCCTACCCCCTGGAGGACTTTAGCGCCGAGGCAGTCAAGTCGCAGCTGGCGGATGCGCAGAAGATTGTCAGCGGCAGCGGCAGCGAACAGGACATTGCCGAGGCCAAGATTGAGGTTGAGGTAGGTTGACCAGCAGTGGCCCTGTTTTGTGCGGCCATGCGTGAATGCGAATATCTTGCTGACGACCGCGTGCAGGTTCTGGAGTCGCTGCAGGCTGTCCTGAAATAAACGTCTCGCCTTGCATTCCTTTTTTTCTCGTGCCTCTCCGACCTTCCCCCCCCTTCTACCTCCTATCCTCCATATGTATCCCTCCAGACATTTAGTGTAGAATAACGGCTTCTTTTGATTCTGCCGCGAATGCATATAACCAAAATCTCAACCGGCCCATCTGCTGTGAACGGTGTTTGCGCTGCCGTCTGGTTTTGGTAGGATCGCCAAGCTGACATGTAGGTCTGGTAGCCCGACTCGCCTGTCCATCTAGTCTGCACGCAAAAGGAGGTTGTGCCTAGCATTGGGCCTCCTGGGCTAGCGGAAGAGACACTCTATTTATAGGAGACCCAGGAGCGATGCAGAAGCTACGCTGCCAGGCCGATGCCCTGGACGGAGACAGGTGGTCGGGGCTCTCGAGGAGCGACAGCAGCAAGAGGGACTTGCGCGTCGAGCGTGTCTGCTGCTGCTGTCACTCTTCAAGAGCTCTGATTACCTATGTCTGCAGGCACGTTATCTACCAGGTGCCGAGGGCTGGCACACCACTGGGGGGGGTTCCCTCGCATGTCCCCAGGCTGCCAGCGAGAACAGTCCGCCTGATTCTACACGGCCGTACTTTCTAAGCGAGAATAGGCGAGTCCAAGTCTACAGCTCACACTCCCGACGCAAAAGCCGACCGGATGGCAGCGGAAGAGAGCAAGCCGTCGGTCGATATGCTGCGAGCATGTGCCCCACAGGTCTCGGAGGAGGTTCCCTTCCTACCCCGCAACAGCAATCCGGGGACACGGAATCGCTCATATGGGAAGCGCGGGACCGGACATGGAGAAAATATCCCCCCCCCCCCCCCCTCTCCCCCCCCGTCTTATCAAACCACGCCACGATCACTCCCCTCCTCCTTCCCTCGACCGGCCACGTCCACAATTCGTGTTCGGTCTGCCCGCCTGTCACACGACTCTGTCCTGCGCCGCTGCTTCTGCGCTTCGCCTTTCCTTCGTCTTCTTTCTCTCCGTCTTGCCCTCCGCTCTTAAGCTCACGCCCACACCACACACAAACACACACACGCCCACACATCGTAAGACACGTTCACCCACATCCCCCCCTCCCTTCCACTGCTGCTCCGTCCTCGGCCCAGCTCTTCTCACGCCATGGCCACCGCCCTCGCGCGCCTGCCGCGCTCCGTCATCTTCCTCTGCGACGTCCAGGAAAAGTTCCGCCATGCCATCTTTCAGTTTGACAAGGTGTAGGTTCTGTGTTCTGTGTCCATCGTACGAGTAGTACCACAAACCCGCTCACCCGCTCACCCGCCACAGCGTCCTCACCTCCCGCAAGGTCCTGCGCGCCGCCCACGTCCTCGACCTGCCCGTCTACGTCACCACGCAGAACCGCGCCCGCCTCGGCAACACGGTGCCCGAGCTGAGCGACCTGCTGATGGGCGGCGACCGCGCGGGCGCCCAGGCCGCGGGCAAGGCGTATGCGGCCGTGGACACGGACAAGACGCTGTTTAGCATGTGGACGCCGGAAGTGCGGGCGGCCTTGGGGGGAGCGGTGGCCGCGGGGGGAGCAGCGGCGGCGGCGGCCGGCTCGACCGACCACCACGCCTCGCCCGCCTCCGTCGCCATCGTCGGCATCGAGTCGCACATCTGCATCACCCAGACCGCTCTCGACCTCCTGGCCGCCGGCCACCGCGTCTACGTGCTCGCCGACGGCGTGTCCTCGTGCAACCGCGAGGAGGTGCCCGTCGCCCTCGCCCGCCTGCGCGCCGCCGGCGCCACCGTCACCACCTCGGAGAGCTGGCTCTACGAGGTCGTCGGCAACGCCGCCATCCCCCAGTTCCGCAGCATCGTCGGCCTCGTCAAGGACACCAGTGCCGACACAAAGACCTCCCTCTCCTCCCTGCTCTCCCCCGCCTCGTCGTCGTCATCCTCCAGCAAGATCTGACCCCCGTCCGTTGAAGATTTGAAGATGTTTTGTATTTTTATGGAAATTTTTAAACCTTTTTTTTTTCTTCTCGAAACACATCCCGTAATCTGGCCCGTAGCCTTGCCGGTAAAAACTGCGTCACCGGCCAGCCCCTCCCATCCCATTCTCCCCTGTTATCATATCCCCCCTGCCGGGTTAGAAACTGTAGATGCCATAGCTGGGCGAGAAACAAGAGGTCGCTGCCATGTACTCTGTTGTTCTCACCACTCGAGACACTTGTTATGCCGTATGCCGTGTGATACGAGGCAGCGTCCAGTCGAGAGGAGACAGCAAATTAAAACAAAAAGAAAAGGAGAGAGAATGATTGACCTTTAAGGTTCCAAAAATCGGCTGGCACGTTTCCTCAACACACACGCCAGATGCTTGTTTAGTCTGCCGTGGTGGCAGGCGTCTTCGGCTTGGATGCCTTCATCCATGCAAACGCAGAGGCACCGCCGACTGGATTGGACGACCGCGGTGCCGACGACGTGTTGCTGCGCAGCTCGAGAGCAGCCAAGCCTTGCTGGCCCTTGCTCTCCTTGCCGAAGCTGCCGAAGCCGCCGCCGCCGCCGCTGCTGCTGGACGCAGCGTGGCCCGTGCTGATGCTTCGCTTGGACTCCCAGCGGATCACGTTCGAGCCAGTGCTGCTGCCGCCGCCGCCGAAGCCGCCGCCGAAGCCGCCGCCGCTGCCGCCGCCGCTGCCGCTGCCGCCGCCGCTGCCGCTGCCGCCGCTGACACCAGCCGCATTTCCACCGCCGCTGACGCCGTCGGCCCCCGAGCTGCTCGCAGTCGACTGCGCCTGGCTCTTTCGCCGATGCTCGCCGCTCGTCCGAGGCGGTGGCGGAGGCTCGTACGACGACCCCGTCCGCGCGGACGATGTGCTGCCGCTCGTCTTCGACTTGAGGACTTTCATCGTCCGAGGCCGTCCCGCCGGCTGGTACCCGCTCAGAGGTCCGTTCTCCCGGCCCCCTTCGCTGCCGTTGCCCGAATTGCCCTGCCGCCACGAGCCCCAGATCGCGCTCGTGTCGCGTCGGCCGCTGTCCGCCGCCGCCGCCGCCGCCGAGCCTGCTGCCTCTTTGCCAGAGTACTCGGAGCTCGTCGAGTTCCGCGGCTGTCTCTCGCTGTCGCCCCCCGCGTCCGACTGGTTGGTCACGTCTCGGAACCACTTGGCAGCGGTCACCGGACGGCTGCTCGTCGGAGACACCGGTCGCGACCCGGGCAGGTGTCCGTGCATAGGCGGCCGCGTCGCCGTCGGCTGCTCCAGATGGATGTCCTGGTCGCGTGGGCCGACAGCAACGTCTTCGTCACCCGGCTGCATCCGCACCTGGCGATGGAACCGCTCGTCCTGCAGCGCCGCCTCTTCCTCTTCCAGAGCCTGCCGCTGCCGCTGCTGCTGCTGCCGCACCGACTCGTCATCCTCGTCGTTGGTACTGCCGCGGGACTTGAGGTCGCACGAGATGAACTCGGCCGCGTTGGCATTGAGCTTGGGCTTCTCCTGGATCATGCTGGTGGTGCACAGGGTTTTGAACATGCAGTCGTCCTCGGGACGCACAAACGGCACCGTCAGCTTCTCGCGCTCGCTGCTGTACACGGACATCAGGTTCCGCGAGAACAGGATGTCGGCGCTGTACGTCCGCAGCGCATCGCTCCCGATAAAGATGCGGATGGCCTTGTGGCCGTCGTCGTCCTCGGCGGGCTGCTCCACGCCAACGACCTCGTAGTTGATTGTCAGATAAGGGATCTGAGGAACAGGGTCAGCGGACTTGGTGGCGGGAATCGCCTCGGCAAGATAGGTCTGCAGATGTGTCTTGTACACGTTGTCCACGTCCCGGTAGACGAGGTCGGTCAGCCCGAGCTCCTTGACGAGCGAAAAGTCCACCGTCGACTTCTGGGCCCCCGAGCACACCGCGGCATACACGAGCGTGTTGTTGGCGAAATCCTTGGAGAGCCAGCATCGGATGATGGCAGGCACCGACCCCAGCACATAGAACATGGGTGGCGGCTCCGGCATGTCGATGGGCGAGTCCTGCTCGTGCACCCCCCCCGTCATGAAGTTGGTCTCCAGGCCCAGGCTGCTGCCGCGGCCCGAAGCCATCGAATGCACCGAATGGCCGGTGGAGCTGTGCCGGCCGTCGGACTTGTGCGAGAGGGACCGCTCCATCATCAGGCTGCTGCCGGGCCGGAAGGGGCCGATCTCGCTAAAGTGGCGTGCGCTCTGGGACATGTTGGCGCTCTCGTCGAAGCGGACACTATTGGCTCGCGAAGCGGCCGCCGCCCGTCGGATCGGCTCGTCGTCGGGCTCTAGGTGCAGAGATCCCAGCGTCTGGCTCTGCTCGTCTAGGTCAAAGTTCTCGGTGGACGGGATGCGGATGGGGCCTGCATCGGGGGAAAAAGACAAGTCTGTTAGCACCGACGTTCACAGCTCCAAAAGAGAGGCTCACAGGTTTGACAGGTTGACAGGTTGACAGGTCCACAGGTTTGACAGGTCCACAAGTCTACAGGTCCACCGGCTCACCGGCTCACCGGCTCACAGCTTCACCGGTTCACACATTCACAGGTACACAGATCCACAGGCCCGCAGGCTGACTGACAGACACCTACCATGTTGAGGCGTGCCCACCAGCGCGCTAGGAAAGGGCGAGTTGGACCAGGCAGACCGCATGGCGGCGTCATCCTGATGGCGTTTCTCGAGACGCAGTATCCTCTCGGTCTGGCTCGTCTGGTAGGCCTGCAGCTGCCTCACGTCCATCTGGACATTGTGGAACTCTTCGCGGCTCACAAAAAAACGATTATCCATGCCAAGACGAGCTGACAACAGCGCAAACTGGGATCAAAAGGTGTCGGCGAGGGGAGAAGGGAGGGTGAGACCGCCTGACCACCGGCCTCGGAACGAAGACAGCAGACACGTCGGGGAGGGGCGGCCAAGGTGTTTTGTGTGTATGTGTATTCGTGCCTGGACAGATCTGCCTTCAGGACCTTCCTGTGACCTGTCCAAAGAGCTCCTCGCCAGCCAGCCCTCTCACGGTATTATGCTGCGTCCGTTGCTCGCCGCCGTCGGTCTTTTGGTCTTTGCCGGTCTTCGTCCGCCGTCCACCGTCGCTCGCCGTCGCTCGCCGTCGTTCGCCTTCGTTCGTCTTCGTTCTCGCTCTGGCTAATTTTCACGTCGCGAGGTCCGCCACCCCCACATCGTACACCAGGACCTCGAGGCCTCTCTCTGCGACCCCCTCGAAAGCGCCGACTGAAAAGCCAACGTTGGGGTCCCACTGTGCCGGCTGAGGTCTGCTAGGAGGCGGTCGGAGGCGGTCGTTGGGGGGAAGCGGTATGCTGTGCAGACCAGTGCTGAAGGGGGAGCGTGGCTTGGGTCTTGGTCGCGAGGATGCTTGTTCACGTAGCAGGCCCTGTCGTAGTCTATCAGAGAGATAACCGGAGCTCCTGTGGGAGAGGGGAGCTGGTTGTTCGTCACCGCAGCTTTGTCGGGGCGCGAGACGAGGCAAAATCTGGTAAATAGGGGAGGGCAAGACCAGGGCTGTCGTTTGGGGGGAGAACGCGCACGGGCTGTGTCGGAAAGCGGCGGCGCTAGAGGCGAGCAGGCACTGTGTCTCTCTGCGCTTGAGGTGCGTGTAGATGCCTTGACCAATGAGGAGAAAAGCTGTGCGAGGGCGAGAGAGGGGGGGGAGGGAGAGGTGGGAGAGGTGGGAGGATGGTAGGGCGACTGGAATGTCCTTTGGATTACGGAGATCGAGACAGGAAGAACGGAGCGGTCTCGGGTGTGGCAAATCTGTCGACGTAGAGGCTGGGTGAAGGAGTCGACGAAGGAGGTCGAAATAGATTGTGCAGAAGGACACGTTCTCTTCAAAGTCTGCTTTTGCTAGGGAGAGGGGGGGGAAAGGGGGGGGGGGGGGAGGCGAAACGAGGAAGTTGGCTCGCAAGCCAGATATGTTGACAGAGTAAAGAAGAAACCCGGGCGGTATTATTAAATCGCGTTTGGTGTTGCGATGAGGGCTGCCGATTATATCGTGCTCGTGCGTGGTGCCGGGACGGTGAGTGGTGTGCAGGAGGAATTGCTTGCAGGGAGCGATGGTTGACGGAGAGGGACGAAAAAGAGGCGTTGCGCTTTCTTTGGACGGTCGTCGGTGATCAGTGAATTTCTCGCGGGATGGAACGTGAACCTGCTGCAAAGCCGCTACTGCATGTAGTGCAGGCCTAGCCGTGTGCGACTGCGAGGCCGACGTTAGGGGCAGCTGCTATTTGTGGAACGAGTCATTGCTCTGCAGCAGGAAGTCGCACTCGGCGTTTATTGCGGAAGGGCGGCGAGCATTCCCTGGTAATGCCCCCCCGTCTTAGTACTTTCATGTTTGGAGGCGTATCTGTGTGTTGGTTCTTACAGTACATATCTTGCATGTGACTGCTATTGCCCGCTGTCATTCGGCGGGCGGGCATTCCCACACGTCTGGTCGTTACAATTTTGTCTCGTTTATGTGAAAGATCTTATCGGCGGTTTTTCTTTTTCTCTCTCTTTTTCTTCTCTACTTTTCTTTTCTCTCCTTTTCTATTTTCTTCTCTCTTTTCTTTCTACTTGTAGCCTCCCAGCGGCGCGATCACTCCGTCCAGGGAGCCTTTCGCCATTCTGGATACACCCAGCTGTCCGCCGTGTTGGCCCCGACTTCGGGCTGGATGTGTGCCCACACTTCTTCAAAGAGAACACGGTAGCCCTCGCCGCTGAGGTGGAGGCCGTCTGTGAGCAGGTTTTCCAGAAAACCGCGCTTCCCCGTCGCCTCGTCGCCCAGCAGGACGCCGCTCTTGGCGTCGAAGCCGACCGTCCGAGACTGGGCTCGGTCGATCATGGCCTTCCAGAGGTCGACCGTGACGGCGCCGGGCACAGAGGCCGCCGCGCGGCGGGCTGCCTCGGCGTACTGGGCTGTGATGGGGGCTTGGCGTGACGTCGTCGTGTAGCCGTCTAGCCTCTCCAGCTGGCCCAGGCGGATGCTGTCCACCGGCGGCGGCGTCACCAAGAGCAGCGTGGGCTTGTGCGCCTGGATGTGCGGGTGTGTCAAGATGGCCCGGAGGTTCTTCTCGTAGTCAGCCAGGTCCACGTGCTGGCTGTCTTTGGCCCGGGGCAGGGCCGCATCGTTGGCTCCGAGCAGGACCACCAGGTAGGCCAGCCGCGGGACCGACGTCTTGGACGGGTCTGGGAAGACTTCAGGGAGCACTCGGAGCACCTGGGACGAGTTGTAGCCCGAGAACCCGCGGTTGATGACGTCGTATTGGCGCAGGCACCTGGCCTGGAGCTCAGCGTGGAGCGAGAAGTTGTCGTGGACGGCGGTGCAGAGGTTGAGGATGGAGTCGCCCAGGAGGACGATCTGCGGATACGTAGAGGCCATGGCGTCAGTGTTGCAGCAGACACGGCAGGCAGCAGAGATGTGTTTGGTTGGTGGCGGTCGATCGGTCGCGCCGCTGACGGCTGCCCGGACGGGAAAGCACCTGGTTAAGTACGGATACGAATAGGCCCCACATCGGTGCCGTGGGGCAGGTCCTGCCTTTCCCAGCGCTTTGGCTGCAGCTGTCGGATGGTACAGCTTATGTAGGAGACTGTTCTCGTTCCGCGGCACTGATTGGCTTGAAGCACCGCGACGGCTGAACGAGCCGTGTACAACCGACGCGCCCCGATGAGGCTGCAGAAGATACATGTTAAGAAGCTAAGCGACGACACGAGGCCAAACTCACTGACACCCTGTGCATCGGATGCTTTCGAGTGCAAACCAGGAAATAGCGTGCAACAAAGATCAGCCCATCTGCACCTTCCATGAAGGGATTTGAATGCGTGGGGGGGGGGGGGGGGGGGGGGGGCTGCTGGGGCGGCACAGGGTCGCTATCTGGCAGGACGTGCTGCCTAGCAAAGGCCACTTGGCTAAAATTTCCTCTGTAGTCTCGTGTCGGCCAAACTTGCCATCCACAAACAACTACGAGTAAGAACCGACCATGGCGCAGCTCCTCCAGGACGCTTCGCCGGCACAGTACTCGCCGGCACAGTACTGCCAGGCCATCCTCGTTCTGCTGGCCGCTGTGACCCTGTCCATCAATGTGCTGCCGGCAGGCATACAGCATTACATCCTCGACTACGGCGCGCGGGAGACGAAGGCGAGGGCTGCCGACAAGCTTGCCAAGCAAGACAAGGAGGAAAAGGAGGAATCCAGGCCTGGCGCCCTCGAACGCTTCGTCGCTACGCTCTCGGCACACAGCCAGGTGCCGCATGCGTGGTTCGCCAGCTTCTACGCTCTCTACCTCGGCCTGGCGCTGGGCTGGGCCGTGCAGGCGTGGCTGTGGCGGCCGGACGACCCGTCATGCTGCCGGTACAACCTGTTCGGGTGGCTCGTGACAGGCCAGACGCAATCGGATCTGCCATCTCCGTCGTCGCCGCCGGCATCGGCCGTGGCCCTCTGGCAGGTGTACGCGGCGTCGGGGCTCGAGGCCCTGCAGTCGGCACGCCGCGTCTACGAACACATGGCGGTTTTCAAGCCGTCCAAGTCGACCATGAACGTGGTGCACTGGGTGCTGGGGCTGGGGTTCTACCTGTGCATGAGCGTGGCCGTGTGGATCGAAGGATCGCGTAGGCCATACTGCGTCCTCTGCTTCCCTTTTCTGCGTCTGCTCCCTATTTCAGCTGACCAATATCGCATGCAGAAGCCATCACGGCTGCCGTGCAGCAGCAGCAGCAGCAGCAGCATATTGTCCCGTCTCCCGCTGATTCTGTCAGCCAGGCGATTTTGGGCGCCAAGCTCGTCGTGGGCACGTCTCTCTTTCTCTTCGCCTGGCTGGAGCAGTACCGCTGCCACGTCCACCTCGCGAGCCTCAAAAAGTATTCGCTGCCGGAGGCCGGCTTGTTTCGCTACTTTGTGTGCGCTCACTACACCTGCGAGTGCCTCCTCTACTTGTCGCTGTCCATCCTCGCCGCCCCGGAGGGTCACCTGTTCAACCGGACTCTCCTGGCATCCGTCATCTTTGTGGTGTCCAATCTCGGGGTGACGGCCCACAGAACGACAAAGTGGTATACCGAGAAATTCGGGGCGGCCCGCGTGACCAAGAAATGGAAGATGGTGCCGTTCATATTTTAAAAGGGTGACTAGAGTGGCAGCAGCAATGCAATATCACCTGGTTTGTGCTCATCTAGGGTCGCTTGGACAGCATGCCGAATTTGTTGCCCAGCTTGGACACCTTCAGCACGTCACGGTACGTCAGGCTTATGCGCGTCTGCCGTGCGTTGTGGCCCGAGGCGAAGCTGTCTCGGGAACGCAGGAGATGCCAGTTGGCGACGGTGTCTGGTCCCAAGTTGGCGTCCTCTTCGATGTCGGCGATGCCGTGGAGATAATCGGTGTAGAGGCTGTCCGTCGTGATCAAGAGACTGCGCGGCTCTTGCAGGATCCTTGTCACCGGCTCGGTATCCAATGCGCCGTCGTCTTTGCTCTTGTACATGTTCAAGCAGAGGCTGGCACCGAGACTCACGGTGCAGACTACGGGATGATATGCCGACCCGTCCTAGAGTAATGGCCGAGCAGCAGTGAGTCTCACGACTGTTTTCGCTCGCCCATCCATTGCGGTTCCGCGATCAGCCTACCTTGTGTGGCATGATGCCCACTCCGGGTGGGTATTCGTTGATCAGGACATGATTTGGGCGGTGGTGTGGGCTGGAAGAGAAGATGCTATGATTGGTGTCGCTGCCGTCACTGCCATCGCTGCCGTCGCTACTGCTGCTGCGAGTCGGAATAGACAAGAGTCGTGTGATGACCGGATCGACCAGCCATGCCGGCAAGGGCGCATCGAGCAGCTTGTCGCGCAGCAGATCGGACGGCCAGGTCTGCAGCCGACGGTGAGTGAGCTGCTTCCATCTCGGCTTGGGTGCGGCCTCGATCTGCGCAAGACGTCAGCGGGCTCTTACTGTGCAGCTGCACAGGCTCGTCCAGCCCCTACCTTTTGCAAGATCAACCGCTCCTCTTCCTCCGTGATAAAGTCTGCGATGTAGTAGGATGAAGGCGGAAGGCTTCGGACCCTGACGCTATCCAGGTCGGCCGGCAGTGCGAGTTCGGGTGGCGCAGCCATGACAGGAGAACTCGGATGAAGCCAGGTTTCGCACCTGTGTCGAGGCAACCGAGAATTCAGGGTACTGCTGCGATTCAACACGCACGCGCCTGCTCACGTGGCAGTATCGACGATTCGGTGGTATCGGCGCGAAATGAAGCGGACGTCGTTCTGCAGCGGTCAACCCTGTACTACAAGTATCCGTAACACTCGTACAGCTATTTTGTATGTAGCCAGCGTGTTTTCTTGCTGTTCTCCACGCACAGATAGCGTGCTATTTCGCCGCAGGATCTTCAGTGCCGCGCCCGAGCTAGTTGGCTGGCTGAACAAGGGGTCCCAGTCTTTTAATATTGTTCGTGATGGAGGCACCATGTGATCGCTTTTGGTCCGAAATCACGTCGTAGCGTAGTCGGAAACAGGAGCGTCGTCTCGGGTGAGTTTTTCCTGGAGGCGCTCCTGCCTTCGGACCTTGCTCCTGCTGCACGGCGTATTTGTATCTGTTCTGTATGCTCGTTTGGGTGGGGAGTCAGCACGACGAAGAAAAAAAAAAAAAGGCCAGCAGGCCATACGACAATTCGTGCCCACAGTACTGTTTGTAAAATTGAATAGCATACACGCACTGTGTACATGGCTGCGACCGTGGCTGACGCTCATTTGAGGTCTCATCGACGCGAACGCACGCTAGCACTAGCGCGGCTGCACTGTGCCTCCTCCATCAAAGGGCCACTAAGAAGCGTTCTATCGATCCACTTTTCTGTTTCAGCGGAACACCAAGATGTGTTCTGGCATCTTTTTTGTCCCAGTCAATAACAAAAAGTGCACCCAGGGTCGTATCGTCCTGCCGTACTCGAATACGCGACCAATCAACGCCCACAACGATCAGACTGGTCCAGGCAACACCCAAGCACAAGAGACACAGCTACCTCTTTCCAACGAGAACCAGGGAGCCCACTAAAAGTAGGCTCCGTAAGATACAGGTAATCCTGCTGCCTGTAAAGGGAAAAGAGGCTCTTGTTTTGCTCTTCCCATGTTGTTTTGGGCGGTTGCGCGCGTCGCATTCTCAGCGCACCTTCCTCGGGTTAGCACGAGCGCTCGCATTTCTCCTTTTTGGTCGTTTTCGCTTTCAGGTGTCTTTTCCTCGATTCTGTTGATTCTGTCGATTCATTCTCGATTCCTTCTCGATTCCTCTCGTTCCCCTCCCGTCCCCCCCCTCCCAATTTGCACCACCACCTGCCGCCTGGACCCTGTCCAGCTCCCCTTTTGTGATTTGGCCTCTGCTATTTTTCCTCCCCCCTTCTTGCATTGCCGTTCCCAGGTCCGCCTTACTAGCCACGGCAGATCCGCTCTAGCCTGGCCTTTGTTTTCTTACCTCCGTATTTGTACTCTTCTAATTTCCTTCTTTTGTGTTCTCGATTCTCATTTTCTCCTTCGCTCACAAACACCACCCACGCTCTCGCCATCTCGCCTCCCGGTCGCCTTCGCCCCTCCACTTCTGCGCCCCCCTGCGAAAACAAAGGGAACTCTATTTCTACACTGCCAAATCGGGTCCTGGCAACGCTGGGGGTGGTTTTTTTTTTTTCTCGGACCGTGTGGCGGATTTCCTTTTCTTCCCTTCTTCTCTTTCCAACTCAACCCACCCTCGAATTCACATTCCTTGCCTCGATTTTCTTCGACCTCTCTGCAGCCCGCGCCCCTTGTGTCGCCTGACCTTCATTATTGCGGTCGTCGCGCCTTCGGCCTGCTTTTTTCGTCGGTTTGAGCTCTGGCCGAATAAAATAATCAAAATCGCAGTCTCCCTTCGCGTTTTGACGCGCCATTCTGAATCAGAAACCACGTCAAACGCGGACCCCTCCCTCCATTCGACGTCTCATCCACCAGCGCGCGGCCTCGAAGCGCTCTCATCATGGTGCACAGGAGTAGACCGTTTTCGAATTAAATGACATGGATGCGCAGAATGCCGCCGAGGCCGTCTCCACGAAGCCCGCTGCTTCTTCCAAACCACCTTCCATGTCGTCGTCCTCACGACCGGCCCCGGATTCTGACCGACCCAAGCCCTCATCGTCCTCATTAACGAAATCGCCAGTCCTGCCACGACTCCCGCCCCCTTCCAAGGATGCAAAAACACTCTCGGCCAAGGCCAAATCTCCACCCCCATCGTCCGTCCCGGCACAACCGAAGGAATCTCCCAAGGGACTTGCTGCCGGCAGTGCTCCGTCCTCCTCCCCAAAGAACGCCAAATCCACGACCTCGTCCCGCGACAAGCAAGACGATGATGGAGGCGGCACGGACGGGAACTCGGAGGCGGAAACCATCGTCTTGTCCAAGGATGGATCGCCCTCAAAGCCTCGAAACCGCAAAGTAATCAAGCACGAGGACACACGAAATGGTGACTCGGGCTCTCCGTCTTCGACACACGTCGACCAGACCACGAATAGCCGCAAGCACGCTACCGACAAGAAGGATGGGCCGTCTGAGAAGGAAAGGACATCCGGTACTGCTTCGGTTAAGGATGGTGGCGCCCCTAGTTCCGGTAGCGTGACCGCCGCTGCCACTCTCCAGAAAAAGAGACGCCCACAGGAAAGGCAGCAGCAGTCGCATCTTGCGACCAAAGATACTTCAAGCAGCTTGAGTTCGGCGCCGGCCTCGCCACCGCGGAGTCGGCAACACTCGACCAATCCCGCGTCGGGATCCGACTCGGATCGTGCTCGAGCCACAAAGTCACCAAGGCCCCAACTGTCTTCCAAAGACAAGCTCCGTCCTTCCGAAAAGCTGGTCCCCCACAAGAGGAAGGCTCCAAAGGCTGATTCCGACGATGAAGGAGCAAGTCGAAAGGCTCGTCGCCAGCGACCATCTGGCGAAGGTGCTGCTCATTCTTCTGGCAAGACAGGCAAGGATCAACCACACCATGGCAACCACAGTAAATCCTCGAGTTCCAGGCCCCATGCGGAGTCCTCTCAAAACAGGTCGCTTTCCCCCCAGCCGCGATCCCATCGGCGCAGTCTCTCCACCCAGATATCTTCATCCCAGTCAAACGGCCTCGGTATGAAGAAAAAGCGAGTTCCAACTCCGCTCCAGTCCACAGAATATCACTCCGATGATTCTTCAGCGAGTGGGAGTCCGCGTATGCGAAATTCGAAGCTGCGGGGTCTTTCCACACCCGCCACGGGTGAGCCGGGCGCGTCTCCCATCAAGATTGGTCCTCACAAGAAGCACCTGGACGCACATGGCCAGACGTTCCTTGCCCGCGCTTGTGCAAGAGGTGAGTATGTGCTGGCTAAGAAACGATTAGCTGAACGGCCCGACGACCTGAATGTGGCCGATTTTGCCGGAAACACGCCTCTTCAAATTGCCGCTCTTAACGGTTACGGTGAAATTGTGAAGCTTCTGATTGAAGCCGGGTGCAACCTGGACTGCGTCAACCATGACAAGGAAACCCCGCTTTTAGATGCTGTTGACAACGGACACCTCGAAGTTGTCAAGCTTCTTCTGGATGCTGGGGTGAACCCTCGAAAGGCGAATGTCAACGGGGAAGAGCCGCTTGATCGGGTGACCGACGACATTGAAAACGCCGCCGAGATACGCACAGCCCTCATCGAAGCCAAAAAGAAAATCGGTGGACGACGACTTACCTCTGAAGAGCATCGGCATGAGAATGACGAGTTACGTTTCTTGCAGGGCCCCGACAGCCCCCGACGGTCCCCAGCACCTCCTGGCCAGCACTCCAGTGGTCGCAGGTCTGGGACGGTTCGTGCTACCAAGACGAGTAACCACTTGCTATATATGCCGATGGATGATAAGACGCTTCGTGCAGCAGCAGGCCGGGGTGATGAGGAGACTGTTACGCGCATCTTGCAAGTTCGGGAAATCTTTGACGATCCGGAGTCAATGGTGGCAGCAGCTCGTGGCGGCCATGACATTGTCATGCAGCTGTTGTTGGCCTTGGGCGGAGCAAATCCTGATCCGCCACCTGTCTCTTCTGTGCCTCCCGAACACGCCACGCCCATGCTTGCTGCCATCGGCCAGGAGAACCTCAACGTGGTCCGTCTTCTTCTTGACCAGAGCTCTTTCAACCCTACGCAGCGGTTCCGGGGTAACACCTACTACGAAATTGCAAGACAGCGGACTGGGCCGAATTGGAAGGAAGAGGAGGACCTCCTGAAAAATGCTTATGACAGCTACAGGAAAACGCACGGAAAGGATGGCAAGACCAAATCTCCGCCGCGGAAGGACGCCGAATCTAGAAAGGCCGGTCGTTCTGATGCTCGCGAGGAACCGCCATCCCGCGCGCACAAGAGAAAGGTGTCAAGCCCGTCACGAGAAAGAACCAAGAAGACAACTGCGAGAGATGAAAAGTCGGCGCAGAAACGATCGGATCACTCTGCGGCTCACGGAGATGGCAGGGCTTCGCCGAAACGCACTGGACCCGCTTCCCTGGCAAGCAGCAAACACAAGCGGGACGATCGCAGCTCCGTTATATCTGGTCCCGATCGTGATACTCCGCCACCCTCGAAACAAGTTGCCAAGTCGAGGAAGGCTGATTCTGATTCAGTTGCCGTGTCATCAGAAGGCGAGACTGTGAAGCCTAGGAGGAAACTCATATCTGGCAAGGAGTTGAAGGACGAAAAGGAGAAGCAGAGACGTGCCAGCTTGGCCTCTGCCAACGCGGCCGCGGCAAAAGATATATCGAGCCCCCGTGACTCCCGCCATGACGACATCATTTCAGACAAGGTGCGGGCAGAGAAGCACCGCGACCGCGATCGCGACCGGGCGCGGCAACTCAAGAAAGAGGAGTCAAAGGAGTCTGCATCTGGCTCTGCCGAGGGCTCCGGCAAACGTCATCGCATGAGCGAAACACCTCCGCGCTTAGGTTCCTCGGAAAAGGACGCCAGTGAGGCTCCTATTAAGAGAAGGAGGCTGGATGGCGAAAACAGCACTAGCAGCGCTGGCAAAGAGAGGAAGACATCCAAAGTGGGCGCTTCCTCAGATGGGGTGCTTGGCAAGTCTGCGGCTCGTTCCTCGTCTCGGGATGCGCATGTGACTTCCAAGCTCACGCAAAAGAGGCGGGATGAAGAGGACCGCAAAGCTGTTTCAGCCTCGCTAAAGGCCAAGAAGCGGGAGGCCTCGTCAGACCGTGGACGGAAGGATCCGGTGAAACCATCAGCACCAATGTCTGACAAGAGCATCCATGTGAAGTCTGAAGACGTCGACATTGAGATGCCAGACGCCGACTCCGATTTGCGGACTTCACCAATACCGGATCCCCAGTCACGGGAGAAGGAAGATAGCAAGAAAAAGGCCTCTGAGGCCGAAGCGCGTGCTGCCGAGGCGAAGAAAAAGGACGACGAGGCTCAGAAACGCCGCCTGGAAGAGGATACCAAGCGGAGGAAGGAAGAAGAGAAGCGGAAGAAAGAAGAGGAGCTGAAGCGGAAGAAGGAAGAGGAGCTGAAGCGGAAGGAAGAGGAAGAGCGTAGGCGCAAAGAGGAGAGGGAGAGGAAACAGAAGGAAGAAGAGGAGCGCAAACGGAAGGAAGAGGAGCGCAAGCGGAAGGAAGAGGAGAAGAAGCGACGGGAGGAAGAGGAGCGGAGGCAAAAGGAAGAAGAGGAGAAGAAGCGGCGCGTAGAGGAGGAGGAGCGGAAGCGGAAAGAGGCTGAAGAGCGGAAGAAGCGTGAAGAGGAAGAGCGACTGCGCCAAGAGCAGCTCGAACGAGAGGCAGCCGAAGAAGCCCGGCGGAAACGCGAGGAAGAGGAGCGCAAGGAACGGGAGCGCAAGGAACAGGAGCGCAAGGAGCAAGAACGGATTCGCGCCGAGAAAGAAGCTGAGGAATTGCGTCGCCAGCGGCTCGAAGAAGAGGAGCGCATTCGGATTGCCAAGCTACCGGCGCTGTTGCGTTGGCTCAGCACCTGCTCGAATCCCAAGTCAGCGGACATTGCCACGAGGCTGCGCGTGTTCCAGGGTGTCCGATACGACTGTATCAACACGAGCGCTACTGGGTCGCCAGAGGGGAGGGAGCAGTGGCTTCTGAATGTGCAGGCCGCGCTGCTTCTGGGCGACAAGGATCTGGACCTTTCTCAGTTTCCGACTTGGCGGCGACTGCCTGTGTCGATGATTGCGAAGAAGATCATCTGGAGGGTGGAAGGCGACCGCTACTCAATGACGAGACCGAACCTATACGACATCGGAAAGCAGCTGCCAGGCTGCTACGGGGCCAACGATCCGGATACCATGCGCCTTCCGGTGGTCGAGCAGCTCCGCAGAGAAGCCTGGGCACAGTTTTCCAATACTTCCATGTTTTTTGTCAAGGTATGAACCTCTCTTGTCTGCCCGCTGGTAACCTGCGACACAGCCTAACTTTAATCTGCAGGTTTCGGACTTCATGAGCGTCGTTCCTCGCTTCCCACATCTGCACGATGTTCGACTGGTAGTGACATATCGCGAGCTTCCCGAAGACGAGTCACAGCTGAAGACCCTGGCGGCCACGCAAAAGTGGAGGAATGACCCTGACGTGGAGCGGTTCCATGGGTTTGCACCACGGAACAAGTATTATGTCAACGGACAGATGGTGGCAGAGGAAGAGATTCACTTCACTACCGCCAGCAAAACGCCATTCCCCGAAATTCGCGTACCGCGTCGTGGACTGCAGGCCGTGGATCTCGACGACCCTGACTTCCTGCGACTCTGCGGGGAGCAAGGCATTGATCCAATGACAATACCTCAATACCGCTCGCGGAAGTTGGCAAATGGCGTCGCCCATTCGCCAAAATCACCCACGGGCAACCAGGTCAACGGCCGTCCTCATGTCAATGGCGATTCTGCCGGCACAGGACATTCGGCATCCCACCCGACAGCACAGGAATCCCACTCTCATGCTAATGGCATCAACGGTACCAGCAGCGGATAAATAGGGGGAACGGGGTACTCCAGCCCGAAAAGGCAGCTCGATTTCTTTCCCGTTTTTCTCACCGGGACTTTCAACATCTTCTTCCGCATTCTTTAACCCTCTCGGCACACACCTCGACCGAATTCCATGCTTCCCTCCTCAAGACGACCCAGCATTCCTCACGTGTACATTATTGTCTCCCGGATGAGTTGAAGCGTGCAGGAGCAGAGAGATGCGAGATGGAGACGTCTCGTGTTTTTGACTTTTGACAGGCGTCAGGGCGTTTTGGTGGCTCTTTGGTTTTATTACGACTTCGACTCGGTAACGGATTTCCGGTTGAGAAACGACCAGCTTTTTTATATAAAGGCATTCAGGTGGAACGCGGACCAGTGTTTCTTCTGTTTTAACGGTTGGCGGTACTCTGGAAATTATATATATTATGTTTGTGTACGTGTACACGGTATGCTTTGGGATGTTCCCTCGGGCAGAGGAGACCAGCAGGACTGCATTTTTTTTTATTTTGTCTTGTAAATGAAATACCCTATTTGTCTGCTTTGGCGGTTTTGGACGTTGGCTGGCGTCTCAGATCTGGATGTGTAAAAGGTGGGTCGGCCGTCTTGCACTGGTGCTCGTAGACTGAGATTGAGAAGACGGATTAACCCTTCCCCACGAAATTTTTTGGCCCCGCCAAATATTTCTGGTGACGTCCGTCTTCGAAAGGATTCTCGCACCTTTGCTCTTCGTTCCTCGTCCTCCCAGCCGGCAGCTTAGAGAAGTGGCTAGCTGCTTTTGCACCTTTCTACGAACTCAGCAAGCAATCTTTTTTTTTTTCATACGTGTGCTCAAGGACGCTTGTCCTGTCAAACTGCCGCCATGTCGACCACGGTGGAAAAGGTCAGTCTTTTTGCTCGAGTGCCGTCTCGGCTCTGCAGCCGTGGTTCATCACGGACCAGGAACAATTGCTGACTGTCTGGCAGATCAAGGAAATCGAGTCCGAGGTACCTACCCTGCTATTTGCGTTCCATCCTCCCCTGCCCCCCTCTCCTCATCCTCCATGCATGTCGGCTCTAACCTGGTCTGCAGATGGCTCGGACCCAGAAGAACAAGGCAACGTCCTACCATCTCGGCCAGCTCAAGGCTAAGCTGGCCAAGCTGAAGCGCGAGTTGCTGATGCCGAGCTCGGGCGGTGGCGGTGGCGGCGGCGCGGGCTTCGACGTGGCCCGCACGGGTGTGGCCAGCATCGGGTTCATCGGGTTCCCGTCGGTGGGCAAGAGCACGCTGATGAGCCGGCTGACGGGCCAGCACTCGGAAGTGGCTGCGTACGAGTTCACGACGCTGACGAGCGTGCCGGGCCAGGTGGTGTACAACGGGGCGCCGCTGCAGATGATTGACCTGCCGGGGATCATTGAGGGGGCCAAGGACGGCCGGGGCCGAGGCCGGCAGGTGATTGCGGTGGCCAAGACATGCAACCTCATCTTTATCGTGCTGGACGTCAACAAGCCGCTGACGGACAAGCGGGTGATCGAGAACGAGCTCGAGGGTTTTGGCATCCGCATCAACAAGCAGCCGCCCAACATCACGTTCAAGAAAAAGGACAAGGGCGGGCTCAACATTACCAGCACGGTGCCGCTGACGCACATTGACAACGACGAGATCCGCGCCGTCATGAGCGAGTACCGCATCAACTCGGCCGACATTACCATCCGCTGCGATGCCGTCGTCGACGACCTCATTGACGTGCTCGAGGCCCGCAGCCGCAGCTACATCCCCGTCATCTACGTGCTCAACAAGATCGACGCCATCACCATCGAGGAGCTCGACTTGCTCTACCGCATCCCCCACGCCGTCCCCATCAGCTCCGAGCACGGCTGGAATGTCGACGAGCTCATGGAGGCCATGTGGGACCGCCTCAGCCTCGTCCGCGTCTACACCAAGCCCAAGGGCCGCCTGCCCGACTACTCGTCGCCCGTCGTGCTGCGTGCCAACAAGTGCACCGTCGAAGACTTTGTGCGTCTCCGCTTCCCCTACTCTTTCCAAGTTTCTGTTTTTCTCTCTCTGTTCCTCTCTTTCTCTCTCTGTTCCTCTCTTTCTGTTTCTCTGTTTCTGTCTTTCTCTCTAACAACCCAGTGTAACGCCATTCACCGCAGCATCTTGGAGCAGTTCAAGACGGCCATTGTCTATGGGAAGTCGGTGAAGCACCAGCCGCAGCGCGTCGGCCTTGCGCACGAGCTGTCCGACGAAGATATCGGTACGTTTCATCCGGAGTTGGGGGAGGAGTTAAGGGAGGAGGGCATTCTTTGGCTGTGCCGTTGCTGACTTGCTATTCATTACTTAGTCACCATCGTCAAGCGGTGATTGACGTTTCTGGAGGCCAGCCTTCAAGAGAAGAAAAAAAGCACGGCAACTCGAGCCCGCGAAGCGCTCTTGACACGACCTGGAAGGGACATCCTGGAAAGGACGCCATGGTCAGAACTGTTTCGTCTGAACAGAGAGCGAGCGAAAGAGAGAGGAGGACGAGGAGGACGAGAAGGACGGGGAGGACGAGGACGAGGGGAGGGGGAGTGTTCGAGAGAAGGCGCGTTGCAACTGTCCAGCTACCCAGCTGTCCACGCGGCGCGACGACGTGTGGTCGCAGGCGACTATGCTCTCTTGCTGCGCGCATGAATGAGCAGGGTGGAGAAGGAGGAGGAGCAGAGATGATGGTCTTGGGATCACAAGCGCTCTCTCTCTCTTTCTCTTGCCACCCCTTTTCTGGCAGCGCCTCGGACAGTGCAATGTTGTCCTCGCCCGCCTTCACGCCATGCTTCGTGATCAGCCAATATTGGCTCAAACTCCCCACCTCCTTCTTATAGGTGGTGGGAGCTATAGCAGCATTGATCCTTCTTGGGGGGGGGGGGGGGGGGGGAGGGGGGGTGTAGGGCTACCCGAATCATGTTTCTTGCTGGCCAAAGGGGAAATTCCAACAAGCCGCTTTTGCCATGTACTCGTACGGCTATAACGCACACCGGTACCGGAGACAGCAGAGAGAATCAAGGGGGGGGGAGGGGGGAATAGACAACTGTTTCGCATTTGGGAAAAAGGAGGGGGGATGAGAGGGCATTGCCATGCTCTTCTGGTTTGGGGGCCAGGATGTGTGAACCAGAGACGGTGTGAACCAGACGGTGAGAGAGAGAGAGAACGCGAGAGGGGGAGAGGGGGGAGAGTCGGTGGCGTCAGGCACTCGACGGACCCGAAGAGCTCGGCTTGAAAAAAAATTGCATAGTTTGAAAAATTGACAGGCCATGTATGGACTGTCCGGGTCAGAACCCTGGCGAGTCGGTTTGGCCATCTCGCTGAAAGGAACGGAGAAATACGGTATGACACTGGGCGAGCGGCAACGGTTTTTTTGCTTGGGTGGTGGTAATAGACAAAGACACCGCCTCCTCTCGTCTCCTTTCCTCTCTCCTCCCCTCCCCTCCCCTGGATTTTCTTCTTTTCTCTTTTCTTCTTTTCTATTCTTTTCCGTCTTTTTCTTTTTCTCATGTCGCTCAAAGAGCCGCACTTTGCACTTTGCGACGGGTGGCGAAGTATTTTGGCCTCGCGAGTTTTACGCTACGTTTTCAGAACCGCGAGCATTGTTCCTTTGGTCTGCAATGTCGGGGAGCCGTATAGAGAGGCGGATCTGCAATGATTCAGGCGTCTTCTGTGGGGGGGGG
>JACCPH010000012.1:579816-641061 GCA_014183095.1 Harringtonia aguacate
CCTCCCCCCCCCTCTGTGGCGAGCCGCCAAGGGGCAGGCTCCCGCTACTATGAAGCGAGGCCGCATACATGCTCGTAGCACGAGTAGTCGTTGCGGAAGATCGCCATTTGGAGCTTGCAGTGCTGGCCAGAGAAAAAAGGGCTGATTCTACCCCACACAGGGTCAAGAAGAAGAAGAAAAAGTCGACTGTCGTCTCGACAGGAGACGAGCCGGGGAGGAAGCGGGCGAATGGCAGCGTGCGCGGCCGCTTTGCCGGCTAGCCCGTCCTTTTTTCCCCTTCCCTTTCTGCTCGTCTCTTTTTCCCTTTTTCCCCTTTTTATTTTTTTTTTTCCTTTCGCCCCCTGTTTTTATGCCCTTTTTGTGCCCTCTTTGCCCTCCTCGACCTCCTCCTTGCTTTCTTTGCCTGCTTTTGACCCTCCATCTTCATCCCATTTTTTTTTGGTAACCTTGGCTGCGTAAACCCCGGGTTAGCGTGGGATGGATGGCCAGACGGCGGCCGGCGAGAGAGGGGCGCGGTCGGAGGAGAAACCCTGAGAAGACAGGGGGTGATCTGGCTGCCCAGCGCTTAAGGGCCGCTTCTTTTTCTCGAGAACGAGAACGCGTCGGCATCGCAGTCGCAGTCGTTGACCGCTGCTCTGTCAGATGTCGGCGAACTGATTAGCGAGTGTGCCTGCAGAATTCGTCTGCAGGCTGCGCACGGAGCCCGCCCGGGGGGGGGGGGGGGGGGGGGGGGGGAAGGAGTAGAGGGCCACACCCCTGCTTCAGCTGCGAGATGGGATGAGATGCTTTCCCTGTTCTGTTCGCCGCCCTCGTACTGACTCAGGCGAGCAGTCATTTTCGTCGAAGCCCCATCCACCCCTGGCATGCTCGCACATATATGTGTGTGTACATATTCGTACTCGTAGTATGTGTATGTGTAGCTGTGTAGCACTCGTACAAATATGCGCCCTTCGGAGGCGGAGGGGAAACGGCGCTTTGCATGCTCTCTCTCCCTCCATGTGTCCATGCGTGTGGTTTGTGTCCGCTGCTGCTCGTATTGGCTCATTGTCTGCGCTCTCTGTCGTTTCGTTTTGTGCATGCACATCGTTTTGGGGGTGGCCCCTCCTGGCTCCTGCTCCTGGCCCCTAGTCTGGTCTCCTCCCCCCCCCGGCTCTCTCGACCTTTCAAAAGGCTTCTCTTGCCGCCGACACCCTTTTCGGCTGCACCGGTCCTGCAGCTCGCGGGACCCCGGCCCCTGTCCATTGTTACCCCAGCAGGGGTTCTCTCTCTCTCTCTCTGCTGCTGTTTGAATGGATGTATTTTGACAGGACGGCATCTCACTGGAAAGTATGTAACGTACCTGCTTCAGGTGGAGCTCTGAGCACAGAGCAAAAAAACGTGCCTGTCTCGCCCTTCTCGCTTCGCTCTCGCCAGCTGCACCGGCTTCCCTTGGCTCTTCCCAACAGATGCAGGCCGTCCCACCAGCTGCAGCCACTGCCAGTGCCGGGATTGCAGTTGCAACGGCACCCTCCAGGCCGACCGCACGACCGTCTGCCTGCTCGACGGCACGACTGCACGGCTTCTCTGCGCTGCTCTGCGACCGCTGCAGCTGGGGAATGCGCACTGTCCTGCATGCAGGGGCCTGGGTTCTGGCCAGCAGCGCAGCTGGTTTGATGACTTCTGCCTGGCGTTGCGTTTTGCGAGGAATCAGGTAAACGAGTGGGGTTGCCAAGTATATTACTCCGGGCGGCATATGCCGCGAAAATACGGGTGCTGTGTACATACGAGAGCATTATACGAGGATAGGCTAATACGGCTGCTATGCACTATTGGGGAGACCGCCTGCAGCACTGTGCTCGTATCTTACATGCTCCGTACAGAGTAGGACTCGCAAAGACTGGTTCGCCCTCAGATCAGCGGAATGGCTTGCTGATCCCGCTCCGTCCATCTCGACGAGCGGAAGCTACGACACTCGCGCTTTCCTGCTAGCCTGCCTATGGAAGGAAATACGGGGAGTCGTATGTCCTATACGACAGGAACGGAAGGCGCATCCTCGGGCTCATCCAGCGCGGGCGCTACGGTAGCTCCAACAGTGGAAGGAGCGGCTCTCTTCTTACTTGTTGCCTGCATGCCTCTCATACGCGTTTGGAGCACTTTGTATGACAAACTGCGCACATCGTATCCTCTATCCCAGTGCATCTGCAGCACATCTGCCCTGAAAACTGCAACAAAAAAAACTTCATTTCCTCTCCTCTCCCCGGCCAGAGCACAGACGCAGCCGGCTCGTACCCACCCCCAAATTCTTTCGCCGTCCTCTCTCCTCTCTTCCCCCCCCCCCCTCCCTACCCTACCCTGCCCTTGCTTATGCAGGCGACTTACCTTTCCCGATTGTCCCCTCTCTTCATACAACTACACCTTGCGCACACACTTTCCACGGCGGAGCTTCCGGTCTGCACCCCTACAAGCAGGCTAACTACCTTTGTCGGAGTTTGCCTCCGTCGACAGACTGGGCACACGGAATAAGGCAACGATTACGGGTACGTATGAGCTCGGACTGCAACGTCATGAATCTGCGTGGGGAAGCGCAGCGGGCTGCCGCCCGCCATTCGCCGACCAATTCCAGACCCTGCTCTGACCCTTGATCTCTGCCCTCCTGCCCCTTTTCGTGTGTGGCGCGTGGTGCACGGCGCATGGCGCATGGCGCATGGCGCAGGCCTTTGCCGCGACTTGCTTTTCCATCTCCCATCGCCGTTGCCGACCTGATCAAAGTGGTCTGCTCTGTTGACTATCCATCGTCGGCTCGTTTCGCTCTCTGTGGGACGCTTTGCATGTGCACTGGGGGGGGGGGGGGGGGTGCGGAGGGCAGGGGAAGGGAGGAGGGGGGAGGAATGAGGGACGAGGGATGGTGACCACCACCACCCTCCACAGTCCAGCGGCCTGGTTGGCTAGGACCATCTTCTGGCCCTTCCACCCTCCCTCGTCTGTCTCCGTCTTGTGGACAATCGTGTTATGCGGCGGCAGCTCGATGTCAGTCTGCTTGCTGGCTCGCTCACTTTCGCCTCGGCTGCCAGATCGCGCGCCTGTCGCTCTCCATGTGGCCCTCCATGTGCAAGATGCTTTCTCGATCGAGTACGGAGCACGAAGCGGAGTGCGGAACAACGGCTCCTTCGAAGCTGTCCACTCACACCACTTGCCCTTTCTGGGCTGCGCCTTCGCCTTCTCCGTTCTCCGTTCCCACCAAACACTCGCCAACGTCTCTGCAACGTCTCTGGGTCGTCGTCGTCGCCGCCGCCGCCGCCGCTGGCTCTCAGCCCACGCTCCTTAGTACACGCTCCTCTCCCACGGCCGACTTGCAACCCTTTGTCATCATGCCGTGCGCTTGATAATCATGACTAGTGCGAATACGGACATCTACGAGTACGAGACCGTTGCTCCCTGCTCGTGCTCGGACTAGTATCGTACGGGTAAACGAGTGCGCTGCCCGTACTTTGTACACACCGATATCAGCACGCGTATGAGCACATACTCGTGCACTATATTTCGAGTCCTCTTCATTTAAACAGGGCGTGGCGAGTGGGGCATCCCTTGCCGTTCATGGCCCTGTTCTGCGCGCCTCGCTGCAACCTAGCTCGATCTGGCCGCCTCTCGACAGCCAGGGGACCGTCCTCCATCGAAATGACCGCCGTCAAATTCGCCATCGTGATGGCTGTGATGGTCTTGCCTGTGATGGCTGTGCCATCTCCGGGGGGCGTGTGACCCGTCAGTCATGAAGAGACTATGACGAAAAAAGCGAGAGTCGCCCAGCACAGAGGTGGAGAGAGCGCACTCGGTGCCCTTGTCTTTTTGCTTTTCACCTGTCTTTCTTGCCCAATCAGTGCCCAGCCCGATTCCTCTTCGGTCCGGAAATTAGGTCCAATGACAACTCGGCAGCGGTTGGTGGCTTCCTGTTGGCTGATAGCAACTGAAAAAGCCCGTGCCGCTAGAGACGCCCAGGCAATTCTTGCGCTCTGGATTGGTTCGCTGCCTCTACTCCTATGTCCATTTTCTCTCCTTTTAGTGGGCTCATCGTTTAACTTGCTGTATACAGTTTAGGGTCGAACTGGGTCCATTGGCCAAATCACCTGTCGATTCCCTCCTCCACTGATCGGCTTTCGCCATGGGGTCTGCCCGAATGCACCACTGGCCAACAGTAAGTGGGCCATCACAGCGAGCGAGCACCAGGGAGAGGCCCGTTCCATCAACTCGTCGCGTCTGCTTAGCTCTTAGCCTTTTGCTCGCCCCTCCCTTGGCCCCCCCGGAGGATTGCCGTCCTCGTAACAGCTAGGGCAGGGGTTTGCAACAAGGAAAGGCCCCCCCCTCTCTCTCTCTCTCCCCCCTTCTCTGCTCTACGAGTAAGTGAGATACGATATTTGTATCTTACGTACGAGTACTCCTGCAACGACATCTCGCCACGAGCAATAACTCGCATGGAATGTACGGAGTATCATGTATTATTACGAGCACGATCTCGTCGTTGCCGCTCTTTAGCCTGATCCTTCGCTTCCGTTGGCGGCCGGCGGCGGTGCAACATCCTCCCTCGTACGAATACACACTAACCTGTATGCCAGCCTGCGAAGCGAATAACACCTGCTTTCGAGCCCTGACCGAGATCTTGACCATGGTAATAATAGAGCTCTGTTAACATCATCAACAGCACGTTGCAGCGGCAGGTCCTCCCGTTGTTTTATACTACGAATACTACGAGTCTGCACTCGTATGCGAGTGCGCGTACTTCGTACTCGTACATGCCATGCTTGTACCAATACGGAGCTCTTGTGGGTTTCCAACAAGATGGAAACGCCTTGCAGGTATTGTTGACAATTGTGAGCAGTCAACAACATCTCACTATATCAGCATTGCAATCAGCAGCCAGGGAGGACTGCATTTGAAACTTTCTCCGGTCCTTTGCCAACCAAGTTTCCCCTCGTCTTCTGTGCTCACCCCCTACCCAAAGATAGCACCCCGTATTCCGCCTGTTGCGGGCAAGCCACAGAAATCAGCAGCCAAATCTCGGCTCCTCAGCCTCTGCATTGATCTTCGCGTGGGTATGCCGCCATCCTTGTCAGCTTTAGCCCGCACCTACCCACCGCCCCTCAGCGGCAGTCACGCGCAAATTCAATAGAGGGCGCAGGAAGAGGGCGGGACGCAGCGGGACACCACAGGATGCAGAGGACATATCCCCTACGCGGTTCCAATGCCACTGCCGTCTGCCGGTGCCTGCGAGCGCCTGAATGTGCCTCCCAGCGCCTGCGGGCGCCTGCAAGTGTCTGCGAGCGCCTGCAAGTGCCTGCGAGCGCCTGCAAGTGCCTGCGAGCGCCTGCGAGCGCCTGCGAGCGCCTGCGAGCGCCTACGAGCGCCTGCGAACATCCGTCAGCATTCCACACGGCAGCTGCCTCGGATTTATGGCTCGGCAGGGGCCAGGAGGAAAATTCTCGTCTGTGCCCAAGGACAAGAAACTCGATCAAAGCGAGCACGCGAAGAGAGCCACCTTGCCTACCACTCGGACTATTTTGTTCTTAATGCCAATATTATAAGGGCGCCCGCTAGGTGAATCTGTACGCCTGACTGGAGGCCCACTCATCCTGTCGCCGTTTTGGCCTGATTATCATCAACCAAAGAGAAGCCTTAGCCGACCTCTCTCCGGCATACCAAGCATGCGCCGCCCCAGCCATAGCTTCACCTCTACTGCTAGCTTCCTGACTGGCTTTTTCAATTTCCTGTTTCAGCATGCTCTGACTTCCGCCAAAAACCGAAAGGAAAATGGCCGACAATACATATGGCCCGTACTCGTGCGCGTGAAACAGAGCAGAAACCTTGACAGGCTACAAATCCCCGACGAATATTCCCACGCGCGCACACACACACACAGGCACACATGCACACGCACGCGCACACACCCTCACACTATCAGACCCACCCCCGAGCGACCACACCTTTTCCGTGCAGACCCCTGTCCAGAAGAACGGTCGGTCCACTGGCCGTGTTCGGAAAACAAGGTGTCTTTCGGTCCTGAAGGGGGCCATGGTGCTCTCTGAAATCGCCCGTCCAGAACTGTGATTCGCAGTCTGCATCTGGTCGAGGTCGCCTTTTCAAGATGACAAGCCCACTATCGATAGATTGCTGAGGGAATTAAGTGCGAGCATTTGTGAGTACCCTGTTCGACACAGGTGGGAAATATATGATCAGTGCGAGTACGTCTACACCGAGCGGCCGGGGTACTTCGGGGCTAGATTTGCCCAGTCCCAGGTAAGATTTGTTCCTGATTCTGCTGCCGATTCTGCTGGTTCTGCTGGTTCTGCTGGTTCTGCTGGTTCTGCTGGTTCTGTTGGTTCTGCTGGTTCTGCCGGCTCTATTGGCTCTCGCCGGCTCTCATGCGTATTGACCTGTCCTCGCACCTATTGCTCCTCTTCTCTGATTTTCTCGCGGTCTCGTGTCGACCGCCCCGTGTGTCTGGCGGGGAGAGTGAGAGCTCCATACTTGTGCTCTTTCACCGCTATTATGATATGTCGTCTTACTCACACATTCATACATAGTATAGCAGTTTCGTTTCTACATGTTTAAACGCGGAGGGTGGGATATTAACCGCAAGTGGAAAGAGAAATTGAAAAGCACGAGAAGGCCGAGGCGGAAACATACGACAAAACTCGATTCCTTGCCTGCTCGCCCTGCCAGCTTCAATCCCAGCTCTTCTTAGGGGACGGCTCACTGGGTTGACGCGGGTTAGTTGCAGCTCCTATGGGTATTACATACAACTCGCAGCAGCACAACTAACCTCGATTACTTCTTGGCCCCCCCCTCCCCTCCCCTTCCCTTCCCTTCCCCCCCTGGCCTTTTGTACGAGTACGAGTGCTCGTATCTTACTTCACACCCATGCGTCTCTGCCAACGCCACAGGCCACTTCCAAGTACGTGAATGAGTGCTCGTAGAGCTCTCTGCGAGTACTGGTAGTCGCACAGCCGCCCAAGCTGTAAGAACGCGACCAGTTCTCTCTTTCGTTTCTTCTGTTCTACGAGTTAACTTCTCGTTTTTTTTGAAGACCCATTTTCCACCTAATTGTACCTTAACTCTCTTTCGTTGCGCTACCTCATCAGACCCTTGTCAAGCCTGCTATCGGACCCCATTCTCACCCCCCCCCCCCCCTTCCCCCCCAAATTTCTCAACACCCCCTTCCTTTGGCTGGCACCTCTAGCCCTTGTTTTCTTCCACGCCCCCCCCCCCCCGCTCGACGGTATAGATGGTCGGCCCCTTCCTTACATCTCCGTGCATACATATACGTACAGCGTGCATACCTTCGTGCTTTTGGACAAGGTGCTTGGCTCTAATCGTCATAGCAGTGCGTCTTGCGTCTCATTTTTCTTTTGTCAGACACATTTTCCCATTGCGGGTCGAGGCACGCATATATTCCTTCATTTATCTTGCCTTATCCTTCTGTCACGGGCTGTGGTCTAGCCCTCTGTGGTCAACATAAAGTTCGTCATTCAGTTGTTTCTCCCGTCGCTTTGCCGCCTCGCCTCCGCCGCCACCAGGACTGCCACTAACGCTACTACGGACAATTCAGCACCACTCTTGCTCGCATGTTGGGCTATATGGCATCTTATTACTTTTTGATGGACTTCCATTTCTTGTCAGGGCTTCAAGATCATTTATAGAGACGATTGGGACAGTCCAACGAGCCTAAATAGCGGCAGAGGTGACAGAGCCGCCATATTTCCCCGGTCACAGTGGAGTGGGATAATAGCCAGAGCAACTATTAGAGGAACAGGTTACGACACTCTCG
Source organism: Harringtonia aguacate (assembly GCA_014183095.1). NCBI lineage: Eukaryota > Fungi > Ascomycota > Sordariomycetes > Ophiostomatales > Ophiostomataceae > Harringtonia > Harringtonia aguacate. The sequence continues at coordinate 587,612 of JACCPH010000012.1, forward strand.
ACGCGGACGAGCCCACAGGAGACGAACGGCAAACTGGCCGTCGACAGCAGCATTCAACTCCCCCCCCCAAGGCGACGTTCTACGCCGGTGCTAACAAACTTGCCCATCTTCGTTGTCACGGTTTCCGTTTTCTTATCCTCACCAACCAACCTACCCTCCCTTCCCTCCACTTTCTCTCCCTGCAAAGGAATCGGATCCGGGCCTGCATTGCGCTTCTCTATTTTGGGAAGACAATAGATATACCCGCATCCAACGCCTCTGCAAACTGCGGAAGGCTTCCCTCTCACCTCCCCCCCTCCCTCCCTTTGAATGTCTCGACCGATGCATACACGCCATAGTCTTCCTGCAGACCACCTTTGAGGACGCTAATGGGAGCCAAGCTATGCACGCAAACTCTTCACATATGAAGGACGCCCCGATCTTTGCCTGGAACACAGTCGTCATATCCGTCCAGTTGTCTTCGTTGTAGTCTCCTGACAAATCAGAACCCAAAGATCGCAGGCAGCAGAGAGAGAAACGAGGACACAGCAGAAACGACAGCGAACCCATCGAGAGAGGGAGCGTTGGGGTTTCCTTTCCCCCCAATCTCTTGATACCGGCAGCCTTGGACGAACACTGCTTTCGACGTTACCATTGTTGTCTCTTTGTCCCAATTCCCCAGCGCCCGTCTCCAGTGTCTTGGCCATCGCCCGACATCGTGAGATTTTTCATTTTGCCTGGTTTTCGGTTCTTCCCCATCCGTATCGGATTTCCCGTATCGGATTCCCGTATCAGATTCGAAACTCGCAACATCCTGGGAACACTGGAGCGGCTCTCTAGTGAACAGAGGGAAGATGAACAATCCAATAATCGGCTCGAGTGCCGTCGACCAGGAGAACCAACTGGCCCAGGACAATTCCGCATACGACAACAACTGGATCAGCATGAACCCCAGCATGAACCCCTACCCACAGTCCACGATGCCCGGTTACGCAAGTGCTGAATTCGCGTACATGCCACCCATCACTACCCATGGCCTGCCGTCCGAGTCCCTGACAAGGATGCATTCCTCTCTCCAGCCTCACCAGTCGCCCCAACAAGGGCACCAGGAACAGCAACAGCCGACGGAGCAACAGCAACAGCAACAGCAGCAGCAGCAGCAGCAGGTCATGCAGGAGCAGCAGAGCCGTCACCATCTCCCTCAACTTCCCATGCTCATGGTGCCATCAAATCCAACCTGGCCTAGCATGTTGACCAACCCAGGCACGAGCTACTCTGCACCGGTACCACAGCCACAATCCCAGCAGCCCCAGCAGCCTCAGCAGTCCCAGCAGTCCCAGCAGTCTCAGCAATCCCAGCAATCTCAGCAGCCCCAAACCCAGCAGCCACCGCCTCCACCACCGCCTCCTCCACCTGTAACCATTGCATCCCGGGACAGACAACCGCCACCTACGCCATCTCCGCTAAAGACGAAAGCGGACCGGGAGGGCAAGCCTAACCAGAGGAAGATGTTGACGGACGATGATCGCCGGAGAATGTGTGAGTATGCAGAGATGAATCCAGGAGTGAAGCAGTCCGAGATTGGGAATCTCTTTGGTGTGGAGCGAAGGTAAGGGAGATATCGACAAGCTCCTCCCCCCTCACCCCTTTCATTTTGACAAAAAAGACACAAGAGTTGACCCCCTGAAAGCACTGTTTCAAAGGTTTTGCGGAACAGAGACCGGTACATTTCCAAGGAGGAACGAAGCAAATCGCCGCACAAGAAGACCAAAGGCAAGCTTCCCGACATCGAGCGGGCACTTTCAAATTGGGTCCGCAATGCGCAGAGGTCCGGGGCGCCGGTAACTGATGCCGAAATCAAAGACAAATTCCGTTTCTTTGCAACGACCACCGGAAACCCGGACATCATTCTCAAGGCCAACAGCACCAGCTGGCTAGAGAAATTCAAGCAGAAGAACGGCATCGGGTCAGGACGACTGGTGCGCCGTGCCTCTGAGACGAACATTCCGGACCGCAATTCGGATACCATGTCGGCTAGAACCGTGGGATCTCCTTCTCTGGCGGCGATGGATCCGCCAAACACTCGTCGGTCGCCCATATCGCCAAACCAGCAGACAGGGTCTCCATTGTCTGGGCAGCACGGCGACGAGGACAGGGATGCCATCAGCGCCGGGGCCACCTCGGCTGGAGGCTACATGAGTTATACGCCTGACGGCTCGAGCCCGAGCACGGCACACGTTGGCCAGGGCGGACAAGCGGGTGTGAACTTGGGAGGAGCCATGGGACTAGACATGACCATGGGAGGCATGGCCGGGTACAGGCACGCAAACAACCAGAGCACGACCTCGCTTACGAGCGTTTTCACGGAGACGCCTGTGTCGTCCTTTTCCGGGAGTGCTCTGAGCCCAACGGTTCCGTTTACGTTTTCACCAGATCCGAACGTCGACGCTTTCCTCCCACCAGACGCCATGGCGCCTCCAGGAAGCGCAAACTTTCAGCGGCCGCGCAGCCAGACGCTCCCGGCTCTCAACCTCGACTACGTGAACCAGGTGCAGAACGCCCAGCCACCGCCGCTCCCGCACATGCCCCATGGCCATCTCGAGTCGGCCGCCGCCCAAGGATCGCTCCCAGAATCGATGACGCCCAAGTACCACCAGCAGGTCCCGTCCACAGCGCCGTCGTCGGCTGTCGACTCGCCCATGACAGACATATCGGCCCCATCTTATGGAATCGACAGCACCGTTGTGTCGCCACAGCTGAGGCGCAGCAGCAGCACCAACAGCCTGCTCCTCGGCGCACCTCGGTCTGCGGGCGGCCTGGGCGGCGTGATACCCGGAATCAGCGGGAGCGGAGGCGGCTCATCGCCAAACTCGCCCACGCAGGAGGATGCACGGCGGGCGGCTGACACGCTGCTGTCGTTTATACAGAGTGACCCGGGCAACTTTGACCACAACGAGCTCATGGCGGTGGTCCGGCTGATCGATAAGCTGCGCATTCAGCACCATCAGCAACAGCTGGCCAAGGCGACTGCGGCGGCGCAGGTGATGCGCGGGCTGTCTCGGATCCCCGAGGGCGACGTGGACATGAGCAGTGACCCCAGCCACATCAAGATCGAGCCGACCATTGCGGCATAGATGGCCTGCCGCTGCAGGACCGCCGCTCGTCTCCTTTGTCTAGACCGACGCTCTCTGAACATTTTCTATTGGTGTCCCAAGGCCAGTCCAAATTCTCGACGGCCGACGCACACTAGGCGGCCTCTTTGCCTTTTTTTTTTCTTTCTTTCTTTTCAATTTCTCGACTTTTTCCTATTCTTCATCGCTCAGACCGAACCTGCTGAAACGACGACAGTTGGGAACCCACAGCCGAAAAGGATCTTCCAGAGAGAGAAGATGCATGTCTTGAGCCAGATCCGCACAGAACATGCAATGAAAGAATAGGCTCGGCCCTCGCAAAAAACTCCCTGCCTCCACACGAACAACCGACCGTCGAAGCCGATAGTCGAAGCCGACAGTCAAAACCGACAACCTACCATCTACAACGTACAGCTTACTACGATACCTACCTGTGACGATGCCCATTTGCGCACCGTTTCTTGCTTTTGTTTTTGTTTTTCGCCTTTGAAAGCCAAATACCCCTTTCGTCGCCATTCCCTTACTCTTACTATTCTTTGAAAGCTGGCATCTACCCACTGCCAAGGAAGACCTCTCCGCTCGCGCGACCTATCCCCTTATAATTGGATTTTTTTTTTTTTGCTTTGCGTGTTCGACGTTTATTTTTATTTTTTATTCATTCTGTTTATTGTTTATTACCGGAGTTGTATTGTTTAGTATTTATTTTTTTCCCTCAATTTCCATTGTGTCTTTATTCGTTTGATTTTGGCACGGAAGGGAGGTGGAGGTGGCAGTGAACGGGGGAACCGACATGGAGTTGTGCGCATCCAGATTGCAGGGACGAGACGAGACACACACATTATGGGAAAGTACATGCACGGGAAGGGTACATTTTGGGATATATATGCATCAGCGCGTGCTTTTGCTTATTCCTTTTCTTGCTTGCGTTTTTTTTTTCTTGTTGTTTTGGGGTTTTTGCGTCCTGCTTTTGTCTGCACTGTCCTGTTCTGTCCTGTTTCCGTTCTAGTTTGTTTACTCCCCCTCCCTCTTTTCTTGCACATTTGATTGATCTTGCTGTCGTTTTATAAGGGTTTTCTTTCGTCGAATCCCAGGACGCAAGTCCCCGGCTAGAGAAAGAGGGACTATCGGACTCACGTCCTACTATGTATGGGTATGATGCGATATGGGGAACGGACTGGGAAGGAATGGGACAGGAGGGGGGAGAAGAGCGGAGAGCATATCTCCTGGAAAGAGCAGCAGCTGCAGGAGAAGGAGGGGAACCGATGATATCCGGTTTCCTTCCTTTTTTTTCTTTTCCCCCATCATTTTCCTTTTTCTTTGTCAATTTTTGTTCTGGGCGGCATTGTCATACTTTTTTTTCCCCTACTGGGGAAACCTACGGGGAGGTGAAGGGGGATGGGGGCTGGCAGACAGCAGGAGGAGGAGGGGGTGAGGAACTGGCAGCGAGGACATCAACAGCCTCGCCGACGGCTCCGTTCTGTTCTGCTCCCGTTCCCCCGTCTGTTCATGTTGGCACACCGACACTGCCAACATGGCTTGAAGACGAATCAAGAAAAACCACACACAAACCAACCACCAAAAAAAAAAAGAAGATAATCCAACAAAAAACCAGAATAAAAAAATCAAGCTCTTGGGCGGCTATCTGCATAAACATATCTCTCTCTGCCTTTCTACAAACAGTGACGCAAGGACCAAAGGAGCTCCGAAGACAGGGTATCTCATTACATTACGCGGGGGGGGGGGAAGTACGAGTACGGTAAATGCCAACTACTACTGACAAACAGGGAAGACAAAGGGGGACGAAAATGGACACGGAAACGGAAAGCGGACTTTCAGGGCCCGACAAGCCTCAGGTGGGCTTCTCCCACAACCCCAGCACATCCTCCTCGGCCAGCTCCGGTAGTAGGCGCACGAGGATGGCTTCGAGGATGCCGTACAGCAGGTGCCGGTTGCAGTAGGCATCGCTAAATATGTCGAGCACGCCCTCGATCTCGGCCAGCGTCGTCTCGCTGGGCTGCTGCTGCTGCGGCGGCGAGGCGCTGTCATCTGCAGCAGCAGCAGCCGGGTGCACGGCCGCCCACACGGCGGCGGCGGTGCGCCGCTTCAGCGCAGCCTCCTCGGCGGCGTTGGCGGGGGCGATCAGCGACGACGGGGCGCCAAACTTGTTGCCCGGGAAGACGGCGGCGCGGGTGGCGCGCAGCAGCACGGGCAGCAGGGCCGGGTCGAGGACGTAGCGGCGCAGATAGTGGGCGAGGAGCCTAGGGGGGAGTTAGTTAGCGGTGGTGCTAAGCTAGGCTGGTTCGCAGGAGCGATCACGAGCGATCAACGAGTGGTCTGAGTTGAGCTGCATGAGAATGGTCATGGGGGGGGGTAGTCTCAGAAACGTCTCCTCAGGCTGGCGCGGCAAAAGAAAAACAAGAGGAGAAAAAAAAAAGAAAAAAAAAAAGGTATCACAGCAAGCCACAGCAGTCACAAGGAGGCAAAAATGGTTGAAGAAACTAAAAGATGACGACCACCTCCATGCCGAAACGGCGAGCCGTTACGAGGAGTACTTTCTCTGACCACTTGTGGAAGCGGGGCGGCAAGGTCTCGTGTGTGCTGCAGCGCGAGCTGCGGCAAAGCCAACAGACCAACAGATGAGGTGAGGCGGAAGAGAGAGGCGCCGCCCCCCGGAAAAGTGACAGAAAATGGCGGAAGTGACAGAATGGGAGGAGGGGGGGAAACCAAAAAAAAAAAGACAAAAAATCGGAGAGCCAGGAAGCTTGGACATCTGCTGGCCGACCTATAGGGTCGCGGACCGGCTCAAAGATGGGGACGGGGGGGGGGGGGGGGGGAAAGGGGAGAAGGGTATTGCAGTCCCCTTCGTGCTGCCGATTTCATCTTCAATGCTCCACCAACAGCCACAGCTCACCCCATCCCGCGCCGCACCCTCGCTTTTTCTTCTCCCTTCCTTGCGTCGCGCCTTGCCGGCTTCGGTTTCGGTGGACGACGGCAAGGGGGGGAGGGAGGGGGGACCTCCCTTCCCTTTCGTCCCGAGAGGCGAGCGTGGGGAAAGAATGCAAAACAAGGGGACACAAGCCAACGGACCAGGGGTTTTTCTCAGCCGCGCCAGACAAGAGGGCGGTTGAGATGGTCGTCGACGGACTTGGCAGGTAGAGAGGGAGAGGGAGAGAAAGAGAGAGAGCAAGCAAACAAGCAAGGGGGGCGACGGGGGCATTGCTCGTATTTTTTTTTCTTTTTTTTTTCTTTTGCCAGGGACAAGAGCGGGCGGCAGGCGGATACGCAGCCGCCAGGCAAAGGCAAAGGGATAGGGGGGCGAAAGAGGTGCGGTGCGAAGCGACACATTCTTAGTACTCCTCTCTCCTTAGTGCTCCTCTCTCCACTGAAAAATACGCCGGGAAAATAAGATGGAAACGGAAATGCAAAATGCAAATTAAAAAAAAAAAAAAAACCAGAAAATGTGATGGATGGACCGGGCGCGTAAACACAGCGTCTTGGTGGACCAGCACTGCTGGCTGGGCAAATAAGAGGCCAGTACCGCGGCTCTGGGCTGCGATTGGTCAAAAATGCAAAGGGGGGGAAAAAAGGGAACGAGGGAACGAGGGAACGAGGGAGCGAAGGAATCAGAGAGGAAGAGACAGACGGGGAAGAGAGGCCGGAGCAAGCCTCCGGTGACTAGGGCGTAATGAGGCCCCCCTCCACCCCCAAAAAGAAAAAAAATGCAGCTGGCTCCGTCCGGGACGGAGCTGACCATTTGCGGCCTGGACTCTGCCGGTCTGCGCTAGGTGACTGAATGGGGTATATGCTGACGAGCTGGGGCAGAGAGAGCGCGCGCGCGCGTGTGTGTGCGTGTTGGATCGCGTCCGAGCCTACTCGTACGGACGTAACCTTTGGGGGGGAAGGGGGTAACAGGGGAGGGCTGTTGGAGGCAAGGGGGCAGGGCGAGACAAAGCAGTGACACTTCACGTTGTACTGGTACAGCCGGAAAGGGAGGGGGGGTGAGCGCAACAAAATGTGAGAGATCATGAAAAAACGACGGCCAGAGGGTTGGTCAGACACTGGTCCACGGACGAGGAATAAAGGAGAGAAACGAGACAAACGAGACGGGCCAAGTCCAGTGACCGACGCAGCATGCGGATTGGACGGGGCAGGAAGGGGGGGGGGGAGGAGGAGAGGAGGAGAGGAGGAGAAGCGAGAAGCGAGATGGAAGCGAGAATGCGAGCTGTCATTCATACGAGGAGCAGTAACGGGCAGGGTGATAGGAAGGTGGATGGAAGGAGGATGGAAAGTGGATAAGGGAGAGGGGGGGGGGAGCTCTCACCTGTCGATGGGGCCATCCACGGCGCCGAGGCGGCCAGGACCTGTGAGGGCCAGCCACTGGAGCAGGGAGAGACAGCCGCCGAGCCACGGCATGCGGGCGTTGAGCTCGACGAGGTGGGCGAGGGCGGGCCACATACCAAAGGCAAGGATGGGGACGTCGGTAGAGGAGGGGGCGTTTTTGTTGTTGTTGTTGGTGGCCTTTTCGGCGGACAGTCGAGGCCGTCGAGGCGGCAGCGAGCGGGCGAGGGCGATGCTGGCGAAGAGGAAGCGCAGGGCGGCAAAGGCGGCGAAGCCGAGGCGCAGGACGGACCAGAAGACGGGGGCGGCGGTGGCGAGCCAGGAGGGGGGGGAGGTGGCAGATGGTGGTGACGGTGACGGCCCGGACGGACTGGCCCGGGGCTTGCGTTTTGGCCGGACTGCCGCTCTGGCACGGTCGCCGTGGATCTTGTCGCGCACCAGTCGGGCCAGCATGCCGACAATCTCCCACATCATCCACGGCTCGGCCACGCGGCGGGCCAGGACGCCGCCGATGAGCAGCTCGGCTAGGATCTGGCCGACCAGCGCCATCAGCGCCGGGTTCTGCCGGTCTTCGGGGGGGAGCAGCACGGAGAGCAGCCCGTGCACGAGCAGCTGGCGGTAGGCCGACTCGTTGGCGGCCAGCGCGTCCGGGTCATCGCCGTCCCGGTCCGGGTCGCCGTCCGGGACCGGCTCTCCTGCCTCGGCCGGCACCGGCTCGAGCGCGGGCAGCGGACACAGGGCGTGGTAGGCGGCGCGGGGACGGACAGCTACTCCCTCGGTCGCTGGCACCGCCGACGGATGGGCGGCCCGATAGCACTGCACGTGGGCGTCGAGCACAGAGGGCAGCTCGTCGCACAGCAGCGCGCCCAGCGCGTCCGGCCCCAGCCGTCGCAGCCGCTGCTCTAGCCCCCGGGTGCAGTGGGCCACGATCTGCACAATCTCCGTGACAAACTGCTCGTCCGGCGAGATCTTGGCGTACCACGTCTGCACAAACTCGCGCACCACAATCGCCAGCAGCGCGTACAGCTGCAGGTCGACATCGTTGCGGCTCGTCAGCGGCGGCAGCAGCAGCAGCATGTCCTGGGCTGGCGGCGGCTGGGCAGCGGTGGCGGTGGCGGTGGCGGCTGACGGGGACGAGGCCGACGGGGACGAGGCCGACGAGGGGGCTGCCGCCTCGCCCGTCGACGATGGCTGCTGCTGCGGCAGCTCCTGTGGACACAGCGTGCGCCGGATCAGCAGGATCGTCGCCTTGTCCGAGAGCGGGTCGGCTCTGCGGGCGGTCGGCGGCGGTCTCGCCGGGGCTTTGGCCGTGGTGGTGGTGGCGGTGGTGACAGCGGCAGAAGAGGCAGAGGCAGAGGCAGACGCAGACGCAGAGGCGGTGACGGTGCCATCGTGAGAGGGTCCCGCTGCCGCGCTGGGCGGGGCAGACGCAGAGGCGGCGGGCGGAATCCTCGCTGTCGTCATGAGCGCCGCAAACAGATTCTTTCGCTCTGCATGTCCCGGCACAAGCGGAGAGGGGGGTGGCTGCGGATCAATGCAATGCTGATGTTGCGGTCCGAAAATGAGACCGCAAGAACGGACAGCTGGCCCGCTGCCTCGTGCTTATCAGCTTATCGCGCCGAAAACGGCAGGCGGTGAACTGCAACGAGTAGTAATACGTGCAACCATGCAGCCACAATGAGCAGACATCCGCTACACCTTCTAAGCCAATATCGCATCTGCACCTTCTTCTCGTCTTCTCGCAGCCTCGCAGTCCTGTCGTCCTCTTAAACGTGGAATTTCGGCTGCTGCCGTCTGCGGCCCAATATGCGGCCCTCGGCCTGCACGCACGCTCTGCCATCCACGGTCAGACACGCATGGGGACCAGCGCGGGCCTCTGCATACATGTGTAGTAAGCGATATCTGCATAAGCGAGTGGACCGTCGCCGCTGGTGCGTCGTACTGCATGGGACTTAGATGGCAGCTACACGTCCGATCGGAGCCACGGCCGAGGGAAAAGGACCGACAAACGTAGAAAGAGGCGTAGAAAGAGGCGATGGCATTCAAACATGTATACATGTATATACACAAAAAAAAAAAGACAACGACGGCCCTCCCCGCCAGAACAAGCCGGACCTCTTCTCTATCGTTGCTTGTATTCAAAACGCCAGGCAGCCATACTATGCCTCGCCGAAAAAGGAGGCACATGCGAATTGTTTTTTTTTTGTACAAGTACAGCCAGCAGCGGTGCTGGCCGGAGGGGAGATGCGTGGGACGGCCGTCCTACTCTGCGTTTTCCTTGCGCGTCGCCTCGTATCTAGAAATTGTCAGCATTGGTTGTGAGTCTGGACAGGAAAAAAAAAAAAAAAAAAGACGACAACCCACCTCTTCCCCCGGAACGCCCACAGCCCCCAGTTGCCGCAGCTGATGTCCTGCGGGTCCAGGTCGTTGAGGTCCCACCGCAGGCTGCGGAACGTGTTCTCGCCCGGCTCCAGCAGCAGGTCGAACTCGCCGCCCGCCGTCTTGTTGACGTAGGCAATGTCGCGCTCCATGTCGTACTGCGTGTAGCCCGTCACCAGGATCGGCGCCTTGGTCTCCAGCAGCATCGGCACCGTCTCCGCCCACTCGTGCGCGCTGGCCGGGTGGCCCAGCCCCGGGTGGAAGAGCATGAAGCAGTCAAAGTACGGGTCGTACGGGTAAAAGTACCCCGTCTTGTGCAGGTTGTGGAAGTAGTCCACAATCGTGCTGATCTTCATCGTCGACCAGATCCGGTCCTCCACCACCGCCCCAAACGGGTTGGCCGGCGTCCGCGCCGGCAGCGGGAACTCGTCGTCGCGGTTCGTCATGCTCTCGGGGCCGATAAAGATGATATGGATCCGCGCCCGCGGGAACAGGTGCGCCAGCTGCACCCACACCTCGCGCGGCAGCGACGACTCCGCCCGCGCTCCCAGGATGAACAGCCGCACCGCCGGCGCCTGCGGCCGGATGCCCTTGACGCTGTCGGCCTCGCCGTTGAGCTTCGGGTGGAGGGTGTAGCGGAGGGCTGTGGGTTAGCGGAGATGGGGAACAAAGGACAAAAGAAAGAGAAGAAAAAACCCACCACTGAAACTCTTCAGCCCCTCCGCCGTCAGCTTCCCCCCCTTGCGGATGTTGTACGGGCTGAGCTCGTGCAGCACGCTGGCCACCGTCACCGGGTACGTCAGCAGCCGCGTCACCTGCCGCATGCTGCGGTCGTCGTTGACCGCTGCAAACCCGCGCGTGTACATGAACGTGTCCCAGTTGGTCATGTTGACCATGGCCTCGTCCATCTGCGGGCCCGGGTACTCGAACTCGGGAAACGAACGCCCCGACCGCAGGTCGTGGTCGTCCTCGTTGATCTGCCGCAGCGTGTCGCAGATCTGCAGGTGCGCCTCGTAGTCGTCCATCCAGTGCTCCTCACTGCAGTACACCGGCACCCCGCAGTCGGGGCACTCAAAGTCCACGTGCGCCGCCGGCTGCTCCCCGGTGCCCTCGAACCGCGCCAGCGTCTTGAGCGCCGGCTCCGGCACGCCCGTGTTCTTGTGGTGCGGGTGCGGGCAGTACGCGTGCATCTTGATAAACGCCGCCCGCCGCCGCATGTCCTCGATCGGCGAGTTGGTGAATGAGTGGAACAGGTCGTCTGCCGCCAGCTTCACCTTGGGCGGTTCTTCCGCTTTGGCCTGGGCTGCGGATGAGCTGCTGCGCTTTGGTGCAGCTGCGGCTGCAGATGCTGAAGATGCTGCGGCCGCTGTTGTCCTTGTCGTTGACACTGCCGCCGCTGCTGCCGCCCCCCCGGGCCGCCCCGTCCACGAAGACCCCGCCCGGCTGCCCACGAACCGCCGTGGTTTGGATGCCGTCCACTGCCGTGACACCGGCCGCGCACATTGCCGGCACAGGCTCGAGAGCATGGCGCGTACTGCTGGCTCGGAGGACGCCATCGGCTGTCGACACTTCGAATGCACAATGCACAATGGCTGCGCTGTGTCGTCTCGGTAATTCGCCTAGCGATGGGGTGGTCTGAGGCTGCCCGGCTTTTTTTTTTTTTTATTATTATTAATTTTTCAAATCACGAACATGGACCCCCCCCCCATTTCTCCCGCATTTCCTTACCTCAGCCATCTCGAGCTCTGCCATTGGCCAGTTCGGAATTACCATCTTCCGCCCCGCTTTTCGCGAGCAAAGCTTTTGTTGATATTTTATTTTTCCTCCTGGCATCCATCCTTTCTTTCTCTCCTTCCCGCAGCTGGCTTCCCTTGAGCTGCCCTTGCCCACCGGCCAATCCACCTTCCCCCCCTCCCCTTGCATTGTACAGACGTGCCGCGCAGGCTGACTGCGCCGGCGGCCTTCCAGTCTGCAAAGATGGCGACCGCCACGTCCAACATGTTTCTGTATTCGCTCACGCTGCAGCCGCCCACCAACATCAGCCAGGCCATCCTGGGCCAGTTCTCTGGCACCAAGGAGCAGCAGATCCTCACCGCCTCGGGCTCGCGCCTGACCCTCCTGCGCCCGGACCCGTCCCAGGGCAAGGTCATTACCCTGCTGACCCACGACATCTTTGGCATCCTGCGCGCTATGGCCGCCTTCCGCCTCGCCGGCAGCAGCAAAGGTATGTACTATTGCCACTACCACTACGCGTCTCCGTCCAGTCACATAGTGACACGAGCCAGCCTAGACGCCTCTGCCGCACCTGGGTGTGCCTCGTGGTCCCGTGGTCCCGTGGTCCCGCTGTCGCCCTCCTGGAAGCCGACCCTTGCTAACCCTGGCTGCCTGTGCTCTTGCTTTTTGCCTTTTCCCCTTGCCCAGATTACATCATTCTGGCCACCGACTCTGGCCGCATTGCCATTCTCGAGTACATCCCGGCCGAAAACCGCTTCCAGCGCGTCCATCTGGAGACGTTTGGCAAGTCGGGCGTGCGCCGTGTCGTGCCCGGCCAATACCTGGCCGCCGACCCCAAAGGCCGCGCCTGTCTGATCGCGTCCGTCGAGAAGAACAAGTTGGTATACGTCCTGAACCGCAACGCCCAGGCTGAGCTTACCATCTCGTCGCCTCTGGAGGCCCACAAGCCTGGCGTGATTGTGTTTTCGCTCGTCGCCCTCGACGTCGGCTATGCCAACCCGGCCTTTGCCGCCCTCGAGATGGAGTACGCCGAGTCCGACCAGGACCCCACCGGCGACGCCTACCGCGACGTCGAGATGCAGCTGGTCTACTACGAGCTCGACCTGGGCCTGAACCACGTCGTGCGCAAGTGGTCCGACCCCGTCGACGCCTCCGCCTCTATGCTCTTTCAGGTGCCGGGCGGCAACGACGGCCCCAGCGGCGTCCTCGTCTGCAGCGAGGAGAACATCACCTACCGCCACTCCAACCAGGACGCCTTCCGCGTCCCTATCCCGCGGCGCCGCGGCGCCGCCGAGAACCCCACGCGCAAGCGCACCATTGTGGCCGGCGTCATGCACAAGCTCAAGGGCAGCGCCGGCGCCTTTTTCTTCCTGCTGCAGACCGAGGACGGCGACCTGTTCAAGCTGACGCTGGACATGGTCGAGGACGAGGACGGCAACCCCACCGGCGAGGTGACGCGGCTGCGCATCAAGTACTTTGACACGGTGCCCGTGGCCTCGAGCCTGTGCATTCTCAAGAGCGGCTTCCTCTTTGTCGCCTGCGAGTTTGGCAACCACCACTTTTACCAGTTTGAGAAGCTGGGCGACGATGACGACGAGCTCGAGTTTACGAGCGACGCGTTCCCGTCCGACCCCGCCAAGCCCTACGAGCCCGTCTACTTTTACCCGCGGCCGGCCGAGAACCTGGCCCTCGTCGAGAGCATCGAGTCGACCAACCCGCTGATGGACGTCAAGGTGGCCAACCTGACCGACGACGACGCGCCGCAGATCTACTCGGTGTGCGGCAACGGCGCCCGCAGCACGTTCCGCATGCTGAAGCACGCGCTCGAGGTCAACGAGATTGTGGCGTCGCAGCTGCCGGGGCTGCCCACGGCCGTGTGGACGACCAAGCTGCGGCGCGAGGACGAGTTCGACGCCTACATTGTGCTGTCGTTCAACAACGGCACGCTGGTGCTGAGCATCGGCGAGACCGTCGAGGAGGTCAGCGACACGGGCTTCCTGGCCTCGGTGCCCACGCTGGCCGTGCAGCAGCTGGGTGACGATGGCCTCGTCCAGGTCCACCCCAAGGGCATCCGCCACATCCGCGACGGCCGCGTCAACGAGTGGTCGGCGCCCCAGCACCGCACCATTGTCGCCGCCGCCACCAACGAGCGCCAGGTGGCCGTGGCCCTGAGCTCGGGTGAGATTGTCTACTTTGAGATGGACACGGACGGGTCGCTGGCCGAGTACGACGAGCGCAAGGAGATGTTTGGCACCGTCACCTGTCTGAGCCTGGGCACCGTGCCCGAGGGCCGCCTGCGCAGCTCCTTCCTGGCCGTCGGCTGCGACGACTGCACCGTGCGCGTCCTCAGCCTCGACCCAGAGTCGACGCTCGAGAGCAAGTCCGTCCAGGCCCTGACGGCTGCGCCCACGGCGCTGCTGATCATGGCCATGGACGACCCCTCGGCCGGCGGCTCGGCGCTCTACCTCCACATCGGCCTGCACTCGGGCGTCTATCTGCGCACCGTCCTGGACGAGGTCACCGGCGAGCTGACCGACACGCGCCAGCGCTTCCTGGGGCCCAAGATGGTGCGGCTCTTCCAGGTGACGGTGCAGCGGCGCGTGTGTGTGCTGGCGCTCAGCTCGCGCGCCTGGCTCGGCTACGACGACCAGAGCGCACGCGCCTTTGCCATGACGCCCCTCGACTACGGCGAGCTCGAATGGGGCTGGAACTTTAGCAGCGAGCAGTGCGAAGAGGGCACCGTGGGCATCCACGGCAACTTTTTGCGGTGAGTTTTTTCTCTTCTCTTTTTCTCTCTCTTTTTCTTTCTTGTCATTACCCCTGCAGCACATGATGATTCATTTTAAGGGAATTAATCCTACGCTTCTATGCTATGAGGACGTATCATTTGATCAATTGTTCCTTCTGACACGCTGCCATGTTTTCCGTCTTTGTCTCTCGTCTGGTCTGGTGTGTGGCTGGCTGCTGACTTTTACTGTGACAGGATCTTCTCCATCGAGAAGCTCGGGGACGCGCTGATTCAAAAGTCCATTCCCCTGACGTACACGCCGCGGCGGCTCGTCAAGCACCCCGACCTGGGCGTGTTCTACACCATCGAGTCGGACAACAACACGCTGTCGCCCGAGCTGCGGCGACAGCTCCTGGAAGCGCCCAACGCGACCAACGGCGACGCCAAGGTGCTGCCGCCAGAGGACTTTGGCTACCCGCGGGGCAACGGCTGGTGGGCGTCGTGCATCAGCGTGGTGGACCCGATGGGCGAGGACCCCGGGGTGACGCAGACGATCGACCTGGAGGGCAACGAGGCGGCGGTCAGCATGGTGGTGGCGCCGTTTAGCAGCCGCAACGGCGAGAACTACCTGATTGTGGGCACGGGCAAGGACATGATTGTGAGCCCGCGCAAGTTCTCCGAGGGCTACATCCACGCGTACCGGTTCAGCGCCGACGGCAAGCAGCTGGAGCTGGTGCACAAGACCAAGGTGGAGGAGCCGCCGACGGCGCTGCTGGCGTTCCAGGGGCGGGTGCTGGCGGGGATCGGCAAGACGCTGCGGGTGTACGACCTGGGCATCAAGCAGATGCTGCGCAAGGCGCAGGCCGAGGTGGCGAGCAAGCTGATTGTGTCGCTGCAGACGCAGGGCAGCCGGATCGTGGTGGGGGACGTGGAGGAGGGAGTGACGTACGTGGTGTACAAGCCCGAGGTGAACAAGCTGCTGCCGTTTGCCGACGACGTGATCAAGCGGTGGACGACGTGCACGGCCATGGTGGACTACCAGACGGTGGCGGGCGGGGACAAGTTTGGCAACCTGTGGATCCTGCGGGCGCCGGACAAGGTGAGCCAGGACGCGGACGAGCCCGGGTCGGAGCTGCAGCTGGTGCACGCGCGCAGCTACCTGCACGGGACGCCGAGCCGGCTGGCGCTGATGGCGCACACGTACACGCAGGACATTCCGATGAGCCTGTGCAAGACGAGCCTGGTGGTGGGCGGGCAGGACGTGCTGCTGTGGAACGGGATCCAGGGCACGATCGGGGTGCTGATCCCGTTTGTGGGCCGCGAGGACGCCGACTTTTTCCAGAACCTGGAGACGCACATGCGGCAGGAGGACGCGCCGCTGGCCGGGCGCGACCACCTGATGTACCGGTCGTACTACGTGCCGGTCAAGGGCGTCATCGACGGCGACTTGTGCGAGCGCTTCAACCTGCTGCCGCGCGAAAAGAAGCAGATGATTGCGGGCGAGCTGGACCGGTCGGTGCGGGAGATTGAGCGCAAGATTTCGGTGAGTCCTCAACACTTTTGTATTTTGTCAGACGTACACTAACAAACAAACAGGACGTGCGCACGCGGTCCGCGTTCTGACGGGCTTTTTAGGGGTTTTCACTCGCACGGCGTCTGGTTGGGTAGCCATGGAACAAAAATCGGAGGCCTGGCGTTATCATGACTGTATGTTTGCAACGGGAGACGAGCGCAATGGTATATATATGTAATAATCTATCATGAAGTCTGGTGTCTCGTGTGTGGTCGTCTATCGTGTAGTCATTTGTGGTGCCTCCGAAAGAAGCCGCCGGAAGACGAGGCCGAGGCTGAGGATGAAGCGACGACGCCCCGCCGGCTCGTCAGCGGCCGCTTGCCGGCCCGCGCGGCAGCCACGGGGTGGGCCTGCTCCCACTGCTCGTCTGCGCGGTAGGCGGCGACGGCGGCGGCGAGGTCGTACGTAGGCTCGCTGTCCAAGTTGTTCGCTGCCGCCACCGTCTGCTCCAGATACAGCACGGCCACGTCGTAGTCGGCCACCTTGCAGGCGACCATGAAGCGGCGGATGGCGGCCTTGCGGCGGGCCTCGGGCTCGCTCTCGACGGGGTTAGGGGAGAGGGACGTAGAAGAGCCAGAGGCAGACCCAGACCCAGACTCGGACGGAATCTCGACAAAGCGCCGCGCCGCCAGCAGGTGGTCGGCGCCCAGGTGGTTGGCCCGGCGCAGGCGGTCGGCGGACACGCCGTAGCGCAGGGCGAGGGAGGCGACGGAGTCGCGGTTGTGGTCGAGGAAGTGGATGATGGGGGAGGGGGAGGAAGAAGAGGAAGCGGCAGAGGCAGCAGAGGCAGAAGACGGCTTTTCCGGGGGAGCCAGCGCCCGGCGGCTGTCCTCTGGGCTGTATGGCGGGGGCGCCTCGTCCGGAGGAGGAGCAGCAGCCGCAGCAGCAGCAGCAGCTCCTCGGGCTATCCGCCCCGGTCGGTACGGCGGCGGCGCCTGGAGGCCGGGCGGCAGGACGTCCTGGGCAGGTGCCGTGGCGATCTGGCAGTAGGGGCAGTAGCGGGCGAAGCGGGGGTTTCTCTGTGTGAGACGGTCAGCATCGGATCGGATTGGCTCTGGACGGTGCCAAAGGGAGACCTCCCCCCACCTCCAGACAGCGCCCGCACACGTAGCGGTCGCAGCACGGCAGCTGGCGGTGGCCGGGGCGTGCGCGACCCTTCTTTTCCGAAAGCGGCGGCGGCGCCAGCGACGTCGCGCAGGTGCAGCAGTAGACGGTCATGGCGGACAATGTTTTTGTGTGTCGATGATGTCGATGGCGTCGTCAGTCGTGTCGGACTTGTCGGCGGAACCGCAGGTGGCGTGATCACGTGATAACGCAAACGTCTGAGTAAAAGGTATCTGTGTCTTACTTCCCAGTCGCTCTATCTATTACACGAATGCTACTCTGGGGGCTCCTCCTATCCAGCTCATGTCTCCGGCGGCAGACAGCTCCCGGCAGCGGGCCAGCTCGTCCAGGAAGGCCGGCACAAACGTGCCCGGCCCCTTGACCGTGGGCAGGAGGGCGGCCCGTTCGGCGGCTCGGCCGTAGAGCACGAGAGCGGCGACGACAGCGGCAAAGGTGTCGGCGGGGCCGTCGGTGGTGCTGCCGCCACCGGCAGAAGGGGGCGGCACGGTGGCGGCGGCGGCCACGGTGGCGGACATGGTGGTGCCGAGGGTGCAGCCGGTGCCGGTGACGCGGGCCAGGTAGGGGTCGCCGTGGCGGACGGCGACGACGCGGGTGCCGGTTGGGTCGGCGACGTAGTCGACGGCGCCGGTCATGGCGACGACGCAGTGCTCGCGGGCGGCGAGGCGGCGCACGAGGTCGGCCTTGGCGGCGGCGTCGAGGTTGTTGCTGCCGTCGACGCCGCGCTGCTGGGCGACGGTGGACTGGTCGTCGCCGTCCTGGCCGGCGGCCCAGACGGTCTGGATCTCGCCCTCGTTGCCCTTGATGACGTCGAGGTAGCCGGCGGCCAGGATGGTGCGGACGGCGGCGCGGCGGACGTCGGTAGCGCCGGCGCTGGACAGTTAGAGAATTCTGTGCAGATGCAGGCAATAAAGACTTGACTCACCCCACTGGATCAAACACAATGGGCCGGCCGGCGGCGTTGTACGCGGCAATGGCAGCGGTGTAGCTCTGGAGGCTCTCAGCGGTGACGGTGCCCATGTTGACGACGAGGGCGCTGCCGGGCAGGCGGGCCAGGTCGGCGGCTTCGGCGCCGCTGTTGGACATGATGGGCGACGCGCCGACGGCGAGAGCCACGTTGGCGGCAAAGTTCTGCACCACCAGGTTGGTCATGTTGTGGGAGAGGGGGGCGGCCTGCTGCAGAGCGGCGAGCACCGAGGCCACGGCGGGCACGGCGGGCGCGGCGGTGGGCAGCGGTCGGGGGAGCTCGCTGAAAAAGTCGGTTGGTCCCCGCGTCCGAGACAGCTGCACTTGCTCGGCGAGCGCACCGGCGGCGGCACACGGGTCGGGGGCAGCCATGATGGCGCTGACGACGGCGATGCCGTCGATGTTCTTGGCGGGCACGTCCTGGCCACCCAGCCAGGCGCTCTGGAACAGCACGCGGCGCGCATTGCCTCCATTGACGCCGCCGATGCATACGGTCGGCACGTGACCAAAGCCGGCGCGGACCATGGCAGCCAGCATGTGCTGCAGCCCGGCCGTGCCGACAATCTGCTTCGTGTCCTTCTTGGTCGGCGTGGCAAACACGGTGCCCAGCCCCAGGCTGTCGGCACCGTCCCGGCACGCCGTCACCGCCTCGGCCACCGTGCTCGCCGTCACGCCGATCAGGGCTGTCGGCCCCAGCAGCCGTCGCGCCGTCGCCACGTCAATGTCGTCCTGGCCCAGGTGCACGCCCTCGCAGTGTCCCGCCGCCATCGCAGCCGCCGCCACGTCCACCCGGTCGTTGATCACCAGCGGCACCCCCGCCGCCGCCGTCAGCACGTGCAGCCGTGCCAGCGTCGCCAGCAAGCCCCGCGCGTCCTGCTTCTTGTCCCGCAGCTGCACGATGCCCACGCTGGGCCGCCCGTCGCTGCCCCGCCGGCTCGCCAGCGCCGCCTCCACCACCGCCTCCACCGAGCGCGTCCCCAGGATCGCCGGCGTCGCGTCCGTCACGAGGTAGACCGAGTAATCGACAGCCATTTGCGTTGTGCGAAAAAAGTGGTGGGGTAATATACGAGTAGAATTTGCGTGATCGAAATGCGCCAAATTCAGCAAAAAAAATGCCTGCCTGCGGAACAGACTAACGCAGACCTGTACATCCCCACCACAGACGTCATCGTGGTCAGTGTCGTCATTTGGGAGGGCTCAAAGGCACGTCTTCACATATCATACACGACATTACGAGTACAAACGACCCAGTAAATTCCCGCTGTGCTTTTCCCACCCCAGACAGACCCAAACAGTGTTCCTTCCCGATCAGTGTTCCTTCCCGATCAGTGTTCCTTCCCGATCCTATGTAGTCATACATCTAGTCGTTAGTCGTGCCTTCCGTCATGTTTTGCAGCCGGGTGGCGCCTTCCTTGCCGGGCCGCAAAGCACACACGGATTCTAGAAATTGAAAGAAAGATCTCGAGCTCAACAACACACAACACAACACACCAGACATCTAAAACGACCCCCACGCGTCCAGAAACGGCGGCGTCGCCATGTTGTTGTCCAGGTACGACTCCCAGCCGGGCGTGTTGAAGAGGTCGGGCCACGCTGCGCCGTCGAGGCTCTGAAAGTAGTCGAGTGTGGCGTCGGCAAAGCTGAGGCTGCTCGACTGGTCCGACATGCCGACGTCCAGCGTCGACTGCGGGAGCGGCGGCGGCGGCGGCGACATGGGCGCGCCTGCATGGCCGGCCGGGGCGGCAGCAGCCGCCAAGCTGACGTCTCGGCCCATGTCCGTCATGGCTGTGTCGGCGAGGGGTGCAGCTGCTGCCGCTGTGACGGCTGTTTTAGCTGCTGCTTTGGCCGCTGCTGAGGCGGCTGCTGTAGCCGCGGCCGTCGCTGCGGCCGTCGCGACAACCTCGGCCTCTGTGACGGTTGCTGGCGTCACCGGCTCTGCCCCTGTCGTCGGGGTCCGCTCCATCGACGCAGCACTCACACAGCTCGCCGCCTTGGCAGCCGCCAGGACGTTCGCACGGGGAGGTTGGCCAGTATGTCCTGTCGTCCCTGCCGTCCCTGCCGTCCGGACCGCCCCCGGTATCCGGTCGAGCTCCCGCCCGACGACAATCTTTAGCTCCGAGAGCCGCGTCGCCAGCCGCTCAAACGGGTCCGGCCGCGTCAGCTGCGGGCTGCCGTCTACCCGCCGCCGCGTCCGCCGCCGCTCCGCCAGAATCTTCATGTCGTGGATCTGCCGGTCCACCAGCTCGTCAAACGCCAGCTCGCGCCGCGCCCGCCGCTGGTCCCACCCCGCCAGCTGGAACGTCATGAGCTTGAGCGCCGTCAAAAACGCGTACATAAAGTCAAACGACGTCAGGCACACAAACCGCGGCTGGTCCCGCACCGGCTCCGCAAACCGGTTGCGCAGAAACAACTTTGTCGCTTCCAGGCACAGCTGCAGCAGCCCCAGCCGCTCCGCCCGACTCAGCGCCGGCGCCCCCGCCGGCGTCTCCTGCAGGCCGGCCTCGTACAGCAGAATCTCGGCAATGTGGATATGGCCGGTTATCGAGGCTGCACCATTCTTAGCGAGATTCAGAGTGGGGGAGTACAAGGCAAAAGGAAAAGGGATCCCACCATCGTTGCGAAAGACCTCCGGCAGCTGCGCCTTGTAGGCGTCCACTTGCGGCCGCAGCATGTCCACCAGGTACGGCACCGAGAGGTTCGACTGGATGCCCTGGCTGCGCAGCGAGAAGGACATGGCGATCGACTGCGACAGCTGCTGCACCCGCACCAGCTGCACCAGATATCCGTCCGACGGGTACTCCATCCGCTGCTCCAGCACACGGCAGCATGTGTCGAGATACTCGGTGCTCATCATCGAATCGGGTTTTTTGTTTGTGGCCGTGACACTGTACAAGTCAGAAGGAAGGCAGAGGACCAATGAAGGCAAGAGAAGACAAGAGAGAAGACAAGAGAGAAGACAAGAAGACAAGTCAAGTCGGTATGAAAAGAACCGCCTGCCGGCCTGGGACCGACCTGGGACTTACAGCGTCGTGAGATAGTACGTGCCCGCAAACGCCCGCATCTTCTCCAGCGCCTGCGGCGTGTACTGGTCTGGACTGGTGCCGCCGTGCTGCGGTTCGCTGCATCCGAGCGACACGCTGATGGACCGCGCCAGGAAGAGAAGGTTGGTCAGCTGGAAGCTGTTGATGTTGTAGTGGAACCTGCAGATATGTCAGCACTGTCCAGACAAACCAAGGATGGCAAAGACACAAAAACGAATGGCGAGCGCACCAGGAAATCAAAATGTGGATCGTCTGCAGGATCTCCACCGTCCGGTGCGGATGCAGAAACGCCGCCGACGCCACCTCGCCCAGCAGCTGGTTTCCCATGGCGATCTGCCGCACCCCGTCCAGGTGGCACGCCTCCATCATGATGGCCTTCCACAAAAAGGGCCGCTTCGCCAGCAGCTCCGCCGACGTTGTGTGCGACGACACCACGATGAACGGCAGCAGCGGCATGAGATGCATGCGGAACTCTTGCAGCAGCACGTCGGCTTCCTCGTCCTGCGGCCACGTGTCCGAGCTCGTGTTGGCGCCTGCCGGTGCCGGCGCTGGCGCTGGGACCGTCGGGTGCGCAAGGACGGGCCGTGGCTTGTCGGCATCCGCCTTGGGGCTCGTCACGGACGAGTGCGACGAGAGCGACGAGGGATCGCGGCGACGGCGATAGTTTTCCATGGACGGGAACAGGTTGCAGGCCGGCATGCTCCCCGTGTCCATGTCGGTCGGCGTCACCTGCGTGGACGCCGACCGGTCCGAGCTGCTTCTATCGCTGTTCCCGTTGCTGATGCTGTTGCTGTTGTTGGTGCTGGAAGCGGGAGAGGCACTCGTGCCGGGCGGCGAGACTGCGCTCGTGACGGATGACCGTCGGCCCGTGTGAGCTTGGGCTGCCGCTGTCGGCGGTACGACAGCTTCTGATGGTACCATCGGGAAGAGGTGAGAAAGATGAGGATGGTGCACGTATGGCCATGGGCTCGACTGGCCACGCAGGAAGCTAAAGGGCGAGAAGGGTGGTGGTGTGGGCAGCTGGGAATGCTGCGACTGCGACGATGGTTGAGGCTGTCCCATCTGCTGCTGTTGTTGTTCCTGCTGCTGCTGCTGCGCAGGTAGTGGCTGCTGGGGAGATGGCTGCCGCTGTTGCTGGCGGCTGACCGACTCGAGGCGCGACGTGAGGTCTTCCAGGCGGCGCTCGAGCTCCGACACGCGCGTTGGCTTGATGCCCTTGATGCGGTGCGTGGCCGACCCAGCACCCGTGGTGCCGGCAGCCACGCCCTCTGATCGCCTTCGGCGGGGCGGAGCGGCGGTCTGGGCGCCGCACGGCTTGCCCAGGCGATGACATCTCTGCAGTCAGCAGGAGAGCACAAGAGAGCTTTACAGACGGCAGCAGGAGCAGTTACCTCTCGCAGACGTTTGCCACCGAGCTGGGAATGCAGCGGCTCTTTGCCTTGGCGCATGTCGAGCAGGCCCGCGGGCCCTTGTTTTTGGTGACGCCGAGCATCTGTGGTGGGGGAGGGGGAGGGAGAGGGGGAGAGGGCTACAGCAGCTCGGGTGGTTGAGACAGTCTGACTCTCTGACAAGAACGGGCCTTGTGAGCTGTGAGATCTCATCAGGGACTCGAGCAGCTAGCAAAGCTCCAAAGCCGTCGTTTCGCGACAAAGGACATTGAAAAAGAAAAAAAAAAAGGTGTCTCGGGGAGGGAATGCAGCTTGCGCAAGCGCACAGCCGAAATTCAGGCAGCGAAAGCTTTGGATCAATTGGCAGAACTAAAAAAAGTACCAAAAAAAAAAAGACTGCTACGTATGATCTCAACAGGCGCAGCAAAGCTTGTCCCCTCAGGTACGAATGCGAGCTCGCTCGTAAGGCTCCGACGGAGCCGGAGGGATTTTTGTGATTTCTCAACACTCCGTCTCCGTTCGTGATGTCATATCACGTGACATCGTCATCACGATGTCGACGACGGCTCAAAAGGAGCGGGGTGGACTGAAAAGGATGAAATGAGCACGGAAAGAGCAAGGGCTTACTATATATCTCGAATCGGTGGCGGCTTCTCTCCTCTTTTAGTCGTCTCGGTGCCGTGAGAAGCAGGTGTGAAGCGCTCCCGAACCGGTCGGAGTTCACTCGCGCTGGAGCACATACCGCTGCCGTCTTTGCCGCAGTGGAGAACGTGCACACATGCATTCCTACGGCACATACACACACAAACAAGAAACGGACGACAAGTGGTGCACAACATACGCAACAGAGCGTGTCGGCGAGGGTGATTGTATTGGGGGGTTGGGGGGGGGCGGTGTGCCGACAAGAGCTATTCTCGTTGCCAAATAGGTTTGGTTAAAAAAAGATGCAGACAAGCTCGGCCGGCCTGCTGAGCAGAAGCGACACCAAAGACTTGCGCAGACGAAGGAAACTAGGAGAGCAGTGCGAGAGCAGTGCGAGAGCAGTGCTCGACATGTCTCGGACATTGAACGCTACAGAGAGAAGATCGCAAGTCCAAAGTTTAGACCCTCGCGTCCTCGCCCTCCTCGCGCTCGAGCAGGGCTTCGGTGAGGGCGGCCGGGGCGACGTGGCTCGTCTTGAGCTCGCGGACGGCCTGGGTGATGCCGAGCTGCTCGTCGGTCCAGAGGGGCGAGTTCTCCTCAGCGTGGGGGGCGCCGACACCGAGGAAGCCGCCGTCGGCGGCCCAGTCAGAGGTGCGGCGAATGCCGAGCTGGGTCCAGATGGTGTCGACGGCGTGGACGAGGCGGTCGCGGAACTCGCGGACGTGGCCCGGGGTCGGGGTGACGCGCAGACGCTCCTGGCCGACGGGGACGGTGGGGTAGTTGATGGACTGGACGTAGATCTGGTGGTCGATCAGCAGGCGGTCGGAGGCCTGCTTGGCCAGCTCGGCGTCGCCGACGAGGATGGGCACAATGTGGGAGGGGTTGGGGATGACGGGAATGTCGCGGGCGGCCAGGCTCTCCTTGACGGCGCGGGTGTGCAGCTGCTGCAGACGGCGGTCGCCGTCATAGGCCATCTGGTACTCGATGGCGGTGCGGGCGCCGGCCATGGTAGCGGGGGGCAGCGAGGTGGTGAAGATGAAGCCCGGGGCCAGGGAACGGATCATGTCGACCATGCGGGCGGTGCCGGCAATGTAGCCGCCGACACAGCCGTAGGCCTTGCCGAGGGTGCCGGTGATGATGTCGACGCGGTCGACAATGGTGCCCTGGGGACGGCCCTGGGCGTGGGCGTCAAAGTCGAGGTGCTCGGCGACGCCGGCGCCGTGCGGGCCGTACATGCCGACGGCGTGGACCTCGTCGAGGAAGGTGATGGCGCCGTAGCGCTCGGCCAGGTCGCAGATGGCCTCGATGGGGCCGATGGAGCCGCACATGCTGTAGACGGACTCGAAAGCGATGATCTTGGGCACGTTGAGCGGCAGCGAGGCCAGCTTGGCCTCGAGGTCGGCGACGTCGTTGTGGCGGAAGATGATCTTGCGGGTGCCCGAGTGGCGGATGCCCTGGATCATGGAGGCGTGGTTGAGGCTGTCGGAGAGGATGACGCAGTCGGGCATGCGGCTGCCCAGGGTGGCCAGGGTGGCGTCGTTGGCGACGTAGCAGGAGCTGAAGACGAGAGCGGCCTCCTTGGCGTGCAGGCGGGCCAGGGTGGCCTCGAGCTCGACGGCGTGCTTGTTGTGGCCCGAGATGTTGCGGGTGCCGCCGGCGCCGGCGCCGTACTTGTCCAGGGTCTCGTGCATGCTGCGCAGGACCTGGGGGTTGCGGCCCATGCCGAGGTAGTCGTTGGCGCACCACACGGCGACGCGCTCGTCCTCACGGGCCATGTGGGCGCGGGGGAACTCCTTGGCCAGCCGGTTGATGTTGTTAAAGTAGCGGTACGACTTGTCCTTGTGCTTCTTGGTGAGCTCGTCCTCGTAGTAGCCCTCGTAGTCGAACTTGGTCTGGAGGCCGGCGGGCGCGGCAGTCGTGGCGGCCGAGATCGGGGCGGCGGCCTGCTTGTTGCTGGGGATGGCCCCGGCCACCTCGGCGGGCAGCGGGCCCTTGCCGTTGAACACGCCCTCGACGGCGCGCGCCTCCTGCGACCGGCTCGAGTGGATCTTGGCGGTGCGGGGGGTCCGGCTGCGGTGCAGGCTGTGGGCGGTGTGGGTGGTGGTGGTCGTCGCGGTCATGACCGAACGGCTCGAGCGGCTGGAGGCGCGGGCGGCCGACGTCGAAAACGCCATTGACAGGCTGGCCACCACGCGGTGCACGCCGACGCCGCCGCTGCCGGCAGCCACGCCCGTCGTGCGGGCCGCCTGCACGGCCATGGCCTTGCCCATGACGGGGCAGCGGTGGGCCAGCAGCTGCAGCTTCGAAAGCGTGCCGCCGCAGGGCGACGACAGCGCACCGGCGGGCGTGGTGGCGACGACGGCGCCCGCGGTCTCGGAGCCTGCCGCCGCTCGGGTGGCGGTCGACAGCGCCCGGAGCGTGGCCGGCGAGGCCTGCTTGAGGAAGGGGCACACCGCCTTGGACTGGCGGAGGACGGCGTCCATTGTGGGTGTGGTGTGTTTCCGGTGAGGTTGTTGGTTGGTTGCGGTTGGCTTTTTTTTGAGATTCGCTTTCAGATCTTTTGAGATCGACTTTTGAGATTGGTTGCGATTGGTTGCGATTGGCTTTTTATATCGCGGGTTGCGGTGGCAGACAAACACAGAGAGCACGCAGAGGAACACAGGACAGGACGCAGCACTTCAATGGGGAGGCAATTGGAAAGGGGGGAAGGAAAGGAGGAAGCAGAGTTTGCGGAAGACGGGTGAAAAAAAAAAGAAAGAGGGGACGTCGGAAGTATCTTAAAAATAACGAAAGAATGTGTGGTGGAAACCGCGACCCGGAGAGGCAAAAGAAAGAGGGGGTTCCACCGAGACCTGGCTTAGCGCCCCCGATTGGATGCTACCACAATCCATAGCCTTGAAAATGCCATCTCAATACGGTAAGAACCCCCCCCCCTCCTCCTCCTCCTCCCCTCCCACCGTCGTCGCTGCCTCCCCTGTGAGGAAAAAAAACACGAATGGACAGGCAGATGCGAAACGCCCAATTCAGGGCCCATGCGTGTCAGATTACGGCTTCTGCTACACGTCTCCTCTGTCTTGCTGGGCGACGGAAACATGTCCTCGTCGGAAAACCCCCCACTCGAGTAGGGGGGGGGGGAGCGAGCGCGCCTGTGGCGCCTCGCTTTCCGTGGGTCCCTCCGTCGCTCACTCCGCCGCCTTCGGCGATTGCTTTTTTTTTTTTCTTTTTTTTTCTCGTGCCTCATTGTCTTCGGTATTCGGAAGTTCCTCTGGCCACGATGCCCACAGATAAGGACCTCCGCCGAGCCAATCAGCCGCCGTTGGTGCTCTCCCCGCACGCGGCATATGCGATGGACAGTTTTTGGGGACCCTGCACGAAATTTGTCAATTTATTTTTTTATTTTTTATTGTTTTACTTTTTATTTTGCTGACGATCCTCTTGCCGGAGCCATTACGTTTAGACGGCTGCTGATTGGACTCGGGCAGCCGGCGGGCGGGAATATGTGCGAGTCGCCTTGGACCCGACACTGAGCAGACGCCTTTTGCTTTGACGCCATCTGGCGCACACGGCTTTCTCGTACTCGTGTGAGATTTTTTGTTGGGCTTTCATTTTCGCTGCTCCGTAAATGGTCCGATATTATGTGATTTTTAATTTTTAATTTTTATTTCGTTTTCTAACCCGATGTTCGTCCGGGTGCCACGCCGGACAACCCTCGGAGGAAAACGTAGCATACGTAATAACGTGCTGCTGGCCACCCGAAAATAAACACAAACAAAACGCAGCTCTCAAAAAGGGTATCAAGACAGAAGCCGTAAAATGAGAAAAAAGAAAGGAAATGAAAAGAAAGGCTGGGAACGAAAATGCAGTCGTGGAAACCAGAACGGCTGCGTATGATGCTGTTTCTTCTTTCTCCCCTCCCCCTCAGTCCAGCACAAGCGGGTTGTGAATGTCGTCGCCTGCCAGCGGCTGCGCCGGCGGCATCCACGAAAACTCGTCTGGCTCGGGGCGGTGTGGCGTCGGTCGCAGTGTCCAAGACAGAGGTGGCAGCTGTGGCAGCTGTGGCAACTGTGGCGGCTGCGGCGGCTGCGACGACTGCGGCAGTGACTGTGATGCCTGCCCGGACGATGACGGCTGCGACGACGACGGGTGGGCGGGCGTCCGAGCAGATCGCCTTCTCTTCCTACGGTCCAGCACCTCTCGGACCGCCATGTGGTCGCGGGCGCCGCGCCCGCCCTCGGCTCTCGATTTCTGCAATTGGCTCTGGGACTTGCGGAGATGCTCTTGGACCAGCTGCATTCGGAAGAAGCCAAAAAAATTGTTAGTGGTCAGTTCAGTTGAGTAATATTGAAACGCGGTCGGCCTGCTGGCCAGTCTGCTGAGGTGACGGGAAAAGACGCGGACTGCCTCGTCTCTCCCGTGAAAGGGTCATCATACATTTGGATCTTTGCTGTGATGCGCGGCCGGCGGGACCGGCGCCGGGGCCGTCCTGGTATCTTGGCGCGCAAGGCCGTTTTGCTGTGTCGCTGTTGCTGCTGCTGCTGCTGCGGCCGCCACCGCCGCATTGCTGTCGGTGTTGCCGTTGTCGGTGTTGCCGGTATTGCCGCCGCCCGTGTGCAGCTCCTTGACGAGGTTCTCCTCTTCGGCCGCCGTCATGGTGGCCAGCGTCTCGGGCGGGATGCGCCCAGAGACGACGGCGTCGGCAAAGAGGCTGTCTGAGGCGGCCCGGTTCCGGAGCCGCGCCCACTGCGCGCTGGCGGGCACGCCCGACTGCTGGAACTTGTCTTGGATGTCGGACACCACCTTGCACACCAGGCCCTGGGCCGACTGGGGGCTCACCGCCGGCCACGACTTGATCTGCCCGCGGACCAACCGGCCCTGCAGCACCTTTTTAAGATCCTCTGGCTTTGCAAGCAAGGAGCCGCTCGGTTCGTCGTGGGAGACGGGGCTGCTGTGGCCGTCGAGGCCGGGCGTGACGGGCGGCGCGGCTGGCTCTCGGTGTCCGTGGTGCGCATGCTGGCTGTTCGTCGTAGGTATGGCCACCGGCTCTGGTGCCGGTGCCGGTGCCGGTGCGGCCGCGTCGTCAGAATCTATAGCTCTTGGCAGCTGCGAATGCGGCCGGAAAACGCCCATCCTTGGACCGGGTGGTAGCACAGGAGGCACGGGCACAGCCATCATCGAAGGCACAATCCGAGCAGGGGGTACAGCCGGCACAGGCACAGGCGTAGAATGCAGCACCAGAGCAGGGGGCACCGGCCCCAAGACTGTGCCGGCGGCAGCCATGCGGTCAGCCGGGATTCGTCGCTCTTGTACGGGGGACAAGGGTGGCCGGCGGTTGCTGCTGCTGGTGCTGCCGTTGCCGGTGCTGCCGCTATTTTTCCCACTGTTGCGGCACCGGTTCTCGTAGATCATGGTGTCGGCCTCCTGGAGCTCGGCCGCCGACAGCTTGTCCTCGGGCTCCTCTTCCTCAAAGGTGTCGGTGGAGACGACGCGGCAGAGACAAGGGCCGGCGGCGGTGGCGCTGTTCTTGGCCAGCAGGGCGTCGAGGACGACGTCCTGGCCGCGAAAGGTGTCGGACACGGAGGGGTCAAAGGGCACGTCCTGCGGCAGGCGGGTGTAGTTGCGCATCTGCTCGGACCAGGCGGGCGGGTTCTTGCGGTCGACGACGCGCGAGGCCAGCTGGGTCTTGAAGACGGCCTGGTCGTGCAGCACAGTCTCGCAGGTGCCGTCGACAATGAGCCAGTAGACAAAGACGGGCTTGGTCTGGCCGATGCGGTAGGCGCGGCCGATGGCCTGCTGCTCGTGGATGGGGTTCCACTTGAAGTCGAAGATGACGATGCGGTTGGCGCCGTGGATGTTGAGCCCGACGCCGCCCGCCGTGGTGGAGATGAGATAGACCTCGTCGCGGCCCGTGTTGAAGCTCTTGACCATGTCCTGGCGCCGGCCCACGGCCGTGTCGCCGTCCAGCCGCACAAAGGGCCGCTTCTGCCGCCGGAACAGCTCCTCCAGGTGGGACAGCACCAGCTTGCTCTGCGAGAACACGAGCACCTTGTCGCCCACGCGCCGCGCCTCGTTGAGGATGGTCACCAGCGCCGTCATCTTGTACGAGTAGCCGAGGTTGTCGAGGTCGCGCCGGGCCACAGCGGCCAGCAGCTGGCTGACAATGGCGGGCGGCAGCGTGCCGGTGCGTGGGCTGGAGTCGGAGCTGGAGCCGGTGCCGGAGCTGGAGCCGGTGCCGGAGCTGGAGCCGGTGCCGGAGCCGGAATCCGAGCGAGAGCTGGAGCGAGAGGAGCGAGAACCCGAGCCGGAGCCTGACCTGGAAACGGATCCAGAACCCGACCCCAACCCCGACCCGCTCTGGGCCACCTCGGCCTGCATCTCCAGCAGCCGGTTCTGGAACACTTTGGGGTGGGCCAGCAGCAGCGTCATGTTGACGAGCAGGTTCCACAGCTGGACGGTATTTCTAATATCGCTGAGCACGTCGGGGCTCGTGACGCTGCGGATAAACTGGCGGTAGACGGCCCGCTGCAGCGGGCTCAGCGGCAGGTAGAGGATGAACTCGCGCTTGGGCGGCAGCTCGCCCTTGAGGGCGGTGACGGTGGCGCGGTGGATCTTGGGGGCGACGGTGTCCTTGAGGACCTTGAGCATCTTGATGGCGGTGCGCTTCTGGGCGGCGGTGCTGTCGCGGTAGAAGCCCTCCTTGATGGGGTTGGCGTAGACGGCGACGAACTCGCGGTGGTCGGCCAGGTAGTTGGGGGCCACCCAGTTGATCATGGCGTGGTACTCCTCGATGCAGTTGGCCAGGGGCGAGCCGGTCATGGCGATGCGGGCCGTGGTGGCAAAGTGCGCGGCCGCCTGGTGCACCTTGGAGTTGCGGTTCTTGAGCGTGTGGGCCTCGTCGGCAATGACGATGCTGGGGGCGCGGGTGAGGCGGGCGCGCGTCTCGTTGCTGCCGTCGCCGAGCAGGCGGCGGAACATGCTGTAGCCGACGACGAGGATGCCTCCTCTGCCGGGCTGGCCCGACTGGCCTGGCCCGCCTTGCCCACCTTGCCTCCCCCCCTCCCACATCTCCAGCGTCTCCAGCCGCTCGTACGGCCCCATCTCGGCCGTGATGGCGTAAAAGTCGCCCAGCAGGTCGGGCGGGGTCCAGCGCGTCAGCTCGTCCAGCCAGTTCTCGACCAGGCCCGGCGGACACAGGATCAGCGTCTTGGCGGCGCGCAGGTCGGGCGGGATCTGCGACGAGACGGCCGGGTCGGGCGACGCCGAGGCCTCGGCCAGCGCGACCAGCAGCGTGATGACCTGCATGGTCTTGCCCAGCCCCATGGTGTGGGCCAGCAGACAGCCCTGGCGCACGTCGGCCGGCACCACCAGCTGGTTCCACATGAAGCGCACGCCTTCGATCTGGTGGTCGCGGATCATGGCGCCAATGTCGGCGTTGATGTACACGAGCCCGTGGTGGTCCTCCTTGGCCTGGTTGATGATGAGCCGCGACCGGTCGTGCGAGATGGTGCCCGAGCGCGCCAGCGTCGCCAGCAGGTTCTGGCGTCGGCCTTTTTGCAGTTCCTGTCGCGCCCGGTCTTTTGCACGCAGGCTCTGGGCCGCGGCGTCGCGGCGGATCTGCCGGCGTCGGGCGGCCGAGTTGGGGACGACGTCCTTATCGTCGTTGCTGTTGTCATCCTCGTCATCCTCGTCATCCTCGCCGCCCTCGCCATCCTCGCCCACAGTGACGACTTCAGCCCCGGCCGGCGTGCTCGGCTCCGGGACCGGAAAGTACGGCATCAGCACCCGCATCTTGACGCAGAACTCGCCGATGCGGCCGCGGTTCGCCAGCAGCCGCTTGCGCGTGCGGCTGCTCAGAGGAAAAAAGTCGTGCGCGGCCACGCTGCGGCAGGTGAGGTACGTGTCGAAGAAGCGCGTAAAGGCGCAGGCGACGTCGTCCAGGATCGACTCCGCCGTCTCGGGACACGCCTTTTCGACGCGGTTCGCCCGGTCCATAACGCGGACGCACAGCGACTGCCAGATGGCCTCGTCGTCGGACCGCATGGCGTCAAACAGCCGCCGCAGCCGCGACGGGTCGTAGTCGCACAGCAGCGTGCAGAGCAGGCGCGTGACGTCGCCCGTCTCCTCCCAGTGCCGCGTGCCCTTGCTCTTGATGGCCTCCAGGTTGTCCAGGGGGTATGCGCCGGCCGCCGGTCCCGTGAGGGAGGCGTAGGTGGTCTCTGGTGCGGCCACAGTCAGGTCCACCATGTCGTCGCTGTCGCTGTCGCTGTCGCTGTCGCTGTCGCTGGGCACACCGGCTGCGGCAGTGGCTCCGGCTATTCCGGCAGGACTACTGGCGACGGAGTCGATGTCCATCGGCTCGCTACCGTCGTCCTCCTCCTCGCCGTCGTCGTCCACAACAAACCCGTCCTCCTCCTCCTCCGAGCTCGTCAAGATCTCGTCGCCGTCCTCGGCGACCCGGACATGGATGGTGTTGCGGCGATGACTGGCGTGCGAGGCGGACGGCCGCCGCCTTGTCGTCCTCGCGGGGGCCTTGACCTTGGCCGGCTGCGTGAGCGACGCATACAGCTTGGCCATCCACAGCGCACGCTGCTGGTCTTCGATGCTGGCGTCGAGCATGGACGCCTGGCGGCGCACCTCGTCCTCCTTTCGCCACTCCATTGTGCGGATCTCCCGGGCCAGCGCAGCGATGCGGCGTCTCAGGTGCTCGGCAGCCGCCAGCGCCTCGGTCGCCTCCGACTTGGAGGACCCGGCTCGTCGCGCGGTCGCCCACATGGCGTGGGCCTGTCGCTGCAGCCTAGGCAGCTTCTTGCTCGTCCACTTGTCCTCGAACTTGCTGATCGTGTCGGCGATGACCCGGTCGACGACCTCTGGGGCCAGGGGCGCGTCCTTGCGGGGGGGCTGAGGATTGCGTCGCTCCTGCTCCTCCTTTTGCATCTCCTCCCACGTCTCCGAGTCGTACTCTTCCTCGTCCGACGACTCGCCCAGGGCCGGCAGCACCGTGTCTTGCTGCCCGTCCGGTGCCCCCAAGGAGGAGGAGGCGCCGGGGGAGGGTCGGGACCGGCCGAGGTTCGGGGCAGCCGGCTTTCTCGGCTGCAGAAACCGCTGGATGGTCTTCTGGATCTGCAGCCGGCGGCCAGCCGGGATGGGTTTGGGAGTGGCCCAGCCAAAGTCCTCCGGGCCCGAATCGTTCTCGGCCTCCTCGTCCTCCTCCAGCGGGTCCAGCGCCGGCAGCACGTCGTCCTGGGTGAGCTTCCAGTGGCCCAGATAGGCATCTTGCGAGCTTGTCTGCCACAGCTTGTCTGGGCCGTCAATGTCCATGTCTTGTGCTCTCGTGGTGACGACAAAGGGGGTTTCACTCGGCCGTGGCAGCGGAACAGAGGACACGTTGACGGGGGCAACCCGTTTCCGCTTCTTGGACGTGTCGGCAGGAGCCGTTCCAGGCTGGTCACCCACATTGTCCTTCACATGGCTCACGCCGTTGACAGCTGGCGACTTGAGATCAGCGTGGCCGTTCAGAGGGCTCGGCGTGGCCGCGCCTGCCTGTTCCGATGGAGCAGTCGTAGCATTTTCCCCCTTGTGAGCAGACGCCCCAACGCCATTCTGCTGCTGCCCCGACAGCTCGCTGCTCGAGAGGCGCTTGTGTCTGGCCGTGCGGGCTCGCCTCCAGTTCCAGAAAGCCGGGCTGCGGTCCTGAAAGGTCTGGATGGCGACGCGCAGGGAGGCCTTGTGGGGGATTTTCTTGATTTCCAGATCCTTACACAGAGAGTCAAATGCGTCCCGGCCTCCTACGTCTTCGTAGGTGATGAGCGTTTCTCCGTCGAGATCGTGCTCCTTGAGCATGGCGGCCAAGTGGCCCGGGTCGGGCCACTTTCTCGGGGGCGGCGCGTCCCAGGAGCGGTGGGGGGTGCACAGCTCCTGGACGAGGCGCTCCGGCGACCAGTCAAAGGGGTCGTCACTGTCTCCATCTGCTGCCATGGTGCCAGGTTTCAGGAAGGGGGGGAGTCCTGGAGGGGTCAGTGGAGCTCACAAGACATGGTACAAATGCAACTCTGGTTCTGGCTCGACACAGGGGGGAGGTCCATAACAACTACAAAAGTGACACTGACTTGAGAAAACATCTGGTTGGCGCCGGTGTTGAAGGACAAACGGCAACTGGTAAGGTGGCAGCAAACGATGCGGGAAGCAAAGATGAGAGGGATGGTAGAGAAAAGAATAGAGAAAAGAATAGAGAAAAGAATAGAGAAAAGAATAGAGAAAAGAATAGAGAAGAGAATAAAGAAAGAGAATATGAAATAAATAGAACCGCCAGGCCCAGTGGTTCGGCCTCGAGGTGAGGCTGATGGTGAGATCAAGGTGACGGTGAAATCAGCAGATCTGAGAGCTCGATGGCAGATGGGACGACGGGCCGTTGAACGCAGCCGGGCTCAACTGACAAGAGTTCAATGGAAAGCCAAGGAAAGCAAAGCAGCTGTGCAAGACGGGGCGCAGAGGGCTCAGCAGCAAGGCAACAAGCTCGCAGGGGCCGTTCCGTTGGAAGACGGGACTGCGAAGATGGAAGGACTCAATCTCAGATCTCAGAGTGAGGGTCGCGGGGTCGATGCGGGTGCCGGGACATGAATATTAATATGTATCTTAGCTTCCCCTCCAGATGGTCCGCCTGGTGCACAGCCGTTCGGCAGGGAGGCCAGCCACACAGGGCTGACGGGTGGGTGTCGTCTCTGTGGGTGTGGGTGGGAGATCGACTAGGCAGTCGTTGAAGGAAGGACCCTAAATGCGAAACGCACCGATGCGCGCGCGCGTGTGGAGACCCCAAAAAAGTACTGCAGCGCTGCTTTTGTGAAACGCGCGCTGTTTCGTCATCACGTGGCCGCGTCCAGCGACTGCGCAGTGCGCAGCAGCCGCTGGGCGCTGGGCGCTGGGCGCTGGCGCTGGGCGCTGGGCGCTGGGCGCTGGCGCTGGGCGCTGGGCGCTGAGCGCTGAGCGCTGAGCAGCTGTCAAATTTACGCCTGTTTTTACGCCTGTTTATTTCCAACAGCGTCTGAATTTGCATTCTCAGCCCAAATTTCTATTCTCAGCCGATAGCGTCCAAACTTTTCATTCTCAGCCTGCTTGTCCCCCTATGCAGACGGCCGCCAGTCATAGGCAGACCCGGTCAGCGACAGCAGGAGCTCGCCGAGGCTGGGGTCGTAGTAGTCGTTCATGTCCAGCGACATGGACATGACGTCAGCCTGGGCCTTGTCGGCCGGGCTGAGGGAACCGGCCGGCGGGAGTTCGCGGTAGCTGTCGGCGGGCAGCCATGCGAACGGGGCAGGGGGGCCGGGAGCCGACGGCAGTCCGCTAGCCGTCTGGCTGGGCACGGCAGGGTTTTGGCAGAGTTCTGGTTCTCTCTCCTCCTGTTCTCTCTCTTCCCTCTCCCCTCTCTCTCTTCTCTCTTCTCTCTCTTCTCTCTCTTCTTCCTCCCCATCGTGGCTGTCTCCCTCCTCCCCCTCCCCCTCCCTGCCTGTGCCCGTCACCAGCTCAATGTAGGAATGCCGTGACGGCTGGTGCAGCTTGTTCTTCATGGGGTCGCCGCGCAGGAGCCAGGCGATGGCGGCCGGGTCGCCCTGCTCAAAGACGGCGACGAGGCTGCGGGTGTCGCGAACGAGCAGCCGCCAGATGGCGGAGCCACGGTGGCGACCGCCGCGGCGGTGGTGGTGCCGACTGCTCGCCAGATCCACGACGACGCGCAGCTGGGCGGCCAGCACGCGGGGCGAGGCCGGTCCGGTGGCGGGCAGGACGTGGCGCATGTGCAGGAGGATCTGGGCGGCCTGGTAGGTGCAGACGGCGACAAAGGGGATGTTGTAGAGCTCGGCGGCGCAGCCGTGGCGGGCGGCGTCGGCCCAGAGGCGGCACTGGCGCAGGGCGGCGTCGAGACAGGCGGCCTGGCAGGCGCGGACGTAGGCGGGCGAGCAGGCGCGCAGGACGTCGGCAGACAGGCTCTCGCGCAGGCCCGGGATGGCGTGGCGGTAGAGGTCGCTGTAGCCCTGCAGCAGCATGGCGTGCAGGCAGAGGAACCAGCCGACGTCGGGGGCGTGGGCCATGAGGACCATGTTGGCGGGGGTGTGGCGCAGGTGCGGCGGCAGCGTCTGCTCGGCGGCGGCGAGGCTGTCGCGCAGGGCGTCCAGCTCGGCGCGGGTGGCCTCGGGGTTGGCGCCGTCGCGGCAGAGGCGCTTGGTGTAGCGCAGGATGCGGTGGCGGCTGGCCATCAGCCGCAGGTAGTACGCGGGGATGTCCATGGGGCCGTCTGCCCTGTCCGCCCTGTCCGCCCTGTCCACCTCGTTCACCCCATCATCCGGCCCGCCGGCCCCCTCCAGAAAGGCCGCCCGCGACGGGATGCCGCGCCGGAAGCTCTGCTCGTCGCACGGCAGCCGCATGTGCATGCGCTCCAGCGGACACGCCGCCAGGTCGTCGACGCCGCCCGAGAACATGCGGTCCACCATGTAGAGGGACCACATGGTGCGGCGACGGGTCTCCTGGGCTGCGGGCGTGATCGCCGACAGGCCCGGCGGTTGCTCGTGGTTGAGCGCCAGCGCAAAAGCCAGCCGCACCGCCAGCCCCAGCAGGTTCCACGCCCGCACCTGCCGGTCGGTGCGCAGGTGGCACTGGATGACGAGCACGAGTGCCTGGACGATCTCGAGGCGCGGCCGCTCCGACAGGTGGCGCAGCAGGATCTCGCTCTCGGCCTCGTCCAGCCATGCGGCAGCCGCCGTTTCGTTGGCCGTTGTTTCGACGTCGCTGCCGTCGCCGCCGCCGCCGTCGCCGTCGCTGTCGCAGCCCCGGCAGAGCCCCGCCGCCGCGATGCACTTGAGCAGCAGCGGGTGCAGCGAGCCGCCAGCCCAGGCCGACAGCACCAGCGACTTGAGCAGGAACGGCAAGTCGAGCTCGCCCGCGCCGCTGGGCTCAAAGTAGCGGTCGATGTGGCGGCGCACGGCAGCCTCGTCCAGCTGCTCAAAGGGGATGATGGCCGGTGTTATGGATGGTGATGGTGCCGCCGGTGTGGTCAGTGTGACCGCCTGGAACGGCCTCTCCGCAGCCGGGCTCGTGCTGCTGGCTTCGGTGTCGTCGGCCGACGACAATGCCGGCGGCACACCCACGCCAACGCCCACACCCACGCTGGCATCCCTGGAGCTGGCTCGCCGGCAGGCCGTCTTGCGCGACCGGCAGCGGATGCACGGCGAACCGCCCACGCACTTGGCCTTGACCGCCCGGCAGCCCGCACAGGCCTGTCGCGTGCGCCGCCGCTTGAAGCCGGCCTCGGTGTACTCGTCGTCGGCCAGGTCCTCGCGCCGCAAGGTCAAAAACATGCCGTGGGTGCTGCTGCTGTCGGCGGCAGCCGGCTCCTCGGGAGGCGAAGACGGCGAGGAGGCGAACGAGCACGGCAGCGAGAGGCGAGCGCAGCCGCCGCAGCCGCCGCTCTGGCGGTCGCATTTGACCTTTCTGGCGCGGCACTGGCGGCAGGACACAGACCGCACGGCTGCTTCTCCGCCCTGGTCATGCTGTCGAGCAGAATGGGGCTTGTTGGCATCCGGTGGAGACGGAGAGGCGGGGGAGGTCTCTGGTGGAGACATGATCAAGACATGTTGTAGGGCAGACGCAGCACGGCTGTGGGGAGTTGGAGACATGCGAGTACATATATACATATATACATGGCCATAGTAGCGTGGCCGGACCCAGCCGTTCGGCTTGTATCGCGTCACCAAGCACGCAAGCGATTTGTGGACCAGCCTGCAGGGGAGCCTGGCTATCTGTCCGAGACTTGGAACAAAGGCGTGCATTCATATTGCCGCAGAAAATCTACATCTACAAAAACTACTGCCTGCCTTCGCTTTCCCCCTTCTCTCGCACCAACGAATTGTACTCGGTCGGCACCTCCGTCTTGCCAAAGTCGCGCAGACGCGTGCCGCTGCTGAACAGGTAGTCCACCTGCTCCAGCGTCTTGCCCTTGCATTCCGGCACGCAAAAGTACGTAAAGACAATGGCCAGCACCGTGAGCCCGCCAAAGATGAAGCCGACCTTGCTGCTCAGATTGGCATAGTCGGACGAGATCATGTACGGGACGCAGAAATTGACGGCAAAGCTGCATGTGTTAGCAAGTTCTGCAGTCTGCAGTTCTGTATCCGTCGCCCCCCCCTCCTACTCACTTGAAGATGACGTTGAAGATGAAGCCCACCCGCAGCGTCAGGTCGCGCAGACGGAGCGCCGGGATCTCCGTCGCCACCACGTACGTCAGCGGACCCCAGCCCGTGCCGAAGCCCGCGCCAAACACCGTCAGCAGCGCCATGATGCCCTTCTTTCGGGGTCGGCTGACCGGCTGCGCGACCCCCAGCCCGCCCATGGACAGCAGAGCGCCGAGCATGACGAAAGAGGACAGGAAGAGCATGGTTCTGAGCTGTTAGTGTTTGCCATCTTCTGTTTTGCTTTCGCTTAGCTCACCTCCGGCCCGCCTTGTCCGACGCGTACAGCATCACAATCATGACCCCCACCACGATGCACGAGTTCATCAGGCTAAACAGCACTTGGTTGAAGATCCCCAGCGACTTGACGTAGATGGCGCCGTACTGCGACGCAAACGCCTGGCCCGTCGCCTGCTGGAACACGTTGACCCCCACCACGATGAGCGTGCGCACCAGGTTCTTGCCCTGCACCAGCTCCACCAGCCGCCCGCGCTCCACCTCGGCCTCGAGCACCGCCTTGAGCTCGGCAAACTCGCCCTCGATCTCGCTGTCCGAAAACGCGCCCCGCCGCAGCCGCTCCAGGCTGGCCCGGGCCTCTGACGGCCGGTTCTTCTGCAGCAGCCACCGCGGCGACTCCGGCACAAACAGGATGCCGCTGGCGATGCACGCCGGCACAATGTAAAAGAGGCCCAGGGGGATGCGCCACGCCCGGTCGTCCGTGTACCGGTTGTTGGTCGCGTAGCACACACCGTTGATCACCACGCCGCCCATCGTCAGGCTGAGCTGGTACGTGCCGACGATGAGGCCGCGGATGGGGGCGGGGACTAGAGCGGTCAGAGCAGGGAGGCGTATTTAGGTTCGCAAAACGTACTGATTTCCGACTGAAAAGTCGGCACCACCGAGAGCTCCATGCCGACATAGACGTAGTTGAACACGCGGGCCGCCATGATCTGCTCTCGGCTGTTGGACGTGACTGCAATCGTCGCCGTCACCAGAGCATAGCAGCTCATGGCAAACATGCACCATCGCCGGCCAAACCGCCAGGACACCAGGCTGCCGAGGAAGACGCCTGCAGAGGCAGCACCGTCAGATGCGCTGCAAAGAGGCCAAAATAGGTGCCAGGTGCCAGTCAATATCAAAACCCACCAAAGGCAAAGCCAATGTAGTTGAGGCTGTTGAACAGCGACAGCCACACCGTCGGCAACGCATATTTGCCCGTCTTCTCGTTGAGCTCGCCGAATTTGTGGGTAAAGGTAGTCATGGACTGGGACGTGGAAAAGGCCTGGTTGTCGAAGCCATAGTTGAAGGACGACGTGGCAATCAGAAGAACCGAGAAGAACAGGGTGCGGTTAAAGTACCGCGTTTTGCTCTGGATGTGAGCGAGAACAGAAGCCATGGCGACTGGTAAGTGTATGGAAAGGAGAAAAGGAAGAGAGAAAGAAAAGGGAGCAAGAAAGACTGAGAGCAGAAGCCATCAACATTCAAAAGGAGAAAGGGGTCGACGATCCTGACCCCTATAAATAGTCCCGTCAGGCCATGTCGCCGGCAGCCGCATGGATCTCTGTCATGTACGCGGCTGGCCCATTGACGGTGAAGCCGTCCTCAATTTGCCGCAACAAAACGGACTAGGCTTCGTGTCGTCATGTCATCCTGTGCCATGGCAGCTCCTCGCCATCCATCTAGACAGAGCCGACGAGAGAAGGGATCCATACGACATCCGGGCGAAAATTTCCCTTTTTGGACAAGCCGGCGCCAGCAGCCGCGCGCCGACTGCTCGCACGTCATGCGTTCCCCAGTATTGCAAATCGCATTCTCCACAGCGAGATCCGGTCGTGCGGGGGACGACAGCCGCGTAGTCGTCAGATGGAGAGAGACTGGGAATGAAGTTTGAGGACAACCCAAAACGGAAGGAACGACGACGAACAAGAACGCACACAAAAGCGGAAAAAAGGAAACAGCAAACAAAAAGAAGCAATAGATCAATACAACACCCATGGCGTACTCTCGCCCCCCCAAGCCGTTCCCCCTGGAGATCGACTCCAAGAACGGCGGCCAGCGCCCCAACTTTGTCATCTTCATGCCGGACCAGCTGCGCTTCGACGCCCTCGGCTGCACCCAGCCGCCCGGCTCGACCAACCCGATCCAGACGCCCAACCTTGACGCCTTCCGCCGCCGCGGCACCCTCTTTACCGAGTGCTACGTGCAGGCCTCGGTGTGCTCGCAGTCGCGCTGCAGCATGTTCACCGGCACCTACCCGCACGTCAGCGGCCACCGCAGCCTCGACAACCTCATCAAGCCCTGGGAGCCCAACGTCCTGCGCAGCCTCAAGGAGAACGGCTACCACGTCGCCTGTCTGGCCCCGCGCGGCGACACCTTTGCGCCCACGGTCACGGAGATGAGCGTGGACGAGTACGGCTTCATCGAGACGCCCGAGGTGGTGCCCGGCTTCGAGAAGGCGGGGCTGAAGAAGGGGGCCCTGAAGAGAGGGGAAGACGAGGAGCACGACGTCTGGGCCCGCCTCTTCTACAAGGGCCGCCGGCCCGACGCCGAGGCCGTCGACTACGACGAGGCCGTGGTGCGCTCGGCCCTGGCCTGGCTGGCGTGTCCGCCGGCCGACCGGCCGTGGGTGCTGTTCCTGCCGCTCATCTTCCCCCACTGCCCCTTCCAGGTCGAGGAGCCCTTCTTCTCGCAGTACGACCGCGCCGCCGTCGGCGACGTCGTGTCGCAGCCGGACTGCAAGACGGGCTACGAGCCGCGCTTCATGCAGCGCATCCGCAAGGCGTACGGCACCGACCGGGCGACGCCCGAAATGTGGCGCGAGGTCAAGGCCACCTACTACGGCATGGTGTCCCGCGTGGACGCCCAGTTTGGCCGCCTGGTCGACCGCATCGACGCCCTGGGCCTCTGGAAGGACACCGTCACCCTCTTCTTCACCGACCACGGCGAGTACCTCGGCGACCACGGCCTCATCGAGAAGTGGCCCTCGGGGCTGTCGCAGCCCCTCGTGCACGAGCCGCTCATCATTGGCGGCGCCGGCCTGCCGGCCGACCGCACCGTCTCCGCCATGGCCGAGATGGTCGACCTCGTGCCGACGCTGCTCGAGTTTGCCGGCATCGGCGAGCACTTCCCCCACAACGGCCAGTCGTGGGTGCCGCTACTGGTCGGGGACCATGACAAACCCCCGGCAACGACTCACAAAAAATACGCCTTTTGCGAGGGCGGCTTCCTCCTCGACGAGGAGCCCCTGCTCGAGCAGGCGCCCTTCCCTTACGACCTCAAGGCCGCCCTCCAGCACACAGACACCGCCGTCGTCGGCAAGGCCATCTCCCTGCGCGACCCCCACTGGACCTACGTCTACCGCCTCTACGAGCCCGCCGAGCTCTACGACCGCGTCGCCGACCCCCACGAGATGCACAACCTCGCCGCCCTGCCCGCCCACCAGGCCCTCGTCGCCTCCCTCGAAAAGGAGGTCTTCCGCTGGCTCGTCGAGGGCAGCGACTTCTTGCCCTGGAAGCGCGACCCCCGCTGGCCCGACACCGACATGACCTCGCCGCGCCAGCAGCTCGAGGAGCGGCTGCGCAACGCCGGCAAGGAGTGGGAGGTCATCTGCCGGTGATGGGGGGTGGTGGGAGCGTGGAAAGATTTGGATACAAAAATATAGAACCGACTAAAATGCAAAACCTCAAAAATCGCTGCACGCACGTGAACTGACATAATTCTTGCTTTGTAATACAAGACCGTCGGCGGATTCCATCATAGCTGGACGGACCGGCGGGTTTAGTCTCGTCACCTCGCAGTTTTGTCGCGAGTGCCCGAGATCGGTTTGCCTTTTTTTTCTCACTGCTGCGGACCCTTGTCGCTCCAAGCACGCCCAAAGAGGGGTCCGGTAAAAGATTTTAAAAAAAAAAGGAAAAAAAAACTCTCCGGTCCGACATGGCTCCGGACGCTTCCTCCTACCCGCCGGCCATTGACGGCGCCGAGCGCCAGCGGCTGGTCGAGGTGGTCAAGGACTGGAGCATGGCCAACGGCCTGTGCATACGGCCGCCGCCCGCCTCGGTAGCCGCCACCGAGGCCGACCTGGCTGGCACCCTGGCCATGGCCGCGCCGGTGACGCTCTTTCCGAGCGCCTTTCCCCGGTCGTGCTTTGACGAGGCCCAGGCGGCCATGCCGGCGTACAACGAGCTGTACGCGCGCATCAGCCAGGACGAGGAGTTTCTTTCGCAGATCATGGACGAGTGGGTTTTTCAAGTCAAGCTACAGCTCTCCCATGAAACAGCCCGTTCTGACCCCCTAGGCTGGCCGGCGGCGACGAGTTCACGTCGAACCTGTGGAACGTCCACCTGCGGGTGAAGAAGGAGGGCTATGTCCACGTGCGTATGAGCCTGTGCCTGTGTGTGCGGGAGAGAGCGGCCTCCCGAGCCAGCAAGACCGCTGACGAGGTCCTTGCAGAAACACTCTCTCGGCATCTTCCGCTCCGACTACCTCGTCCACCAGGAGACGGCCGAGGCCGGCGGCAGCAGCGGCCACCTGCAGATCAAGCAGGTCGAGTTCAACACCATCTCGGCCTCGTTCTGCGGCCTCTCGAGCCAGACGTCCAAGTTGCACAAGTGCGTGTTCTCTCCCTCTCTCGAGACGAGTCTGAGCTGACCGACCCCAAAGATTCCTCGCCCAGTCCGAGTACCCCCAGCTGGCGGCCGCACCGGCGCAGTACGGCCTGCCGCCCAACACGAGCGCGCAGGGCGTGGCGGACGGGCTGCGGGCAGCCTTTGACGTGTACATGAGCAGCGAGCCGGCCACGCTGGGCCACGCCCGCTGCATCCTGTTCCTGGTACAGGACGGCGAGCGCAACGTCTTTGACCAGCGGCACGTCGAGTATGCCGTGAACCCGGCTGCTGCGTCCGATGGCCAGGCGCAGGCGGCACACATCCCCGTCTTCCGCCTGGCCTGCAGCCGCATCCTGGCCGAGACGAGCATCGCGGCCACGCCGCAGCGCCAGCTGCTGTACCACCACCGGGCGTCGGGCCGCGTGTTCGAGGTCGCCGTGGCCTACCTGCGCTACGGCTACGACCCGTCCGACTACCCCGACGCCGCCGCCTGGGACGCGCGCTACCAGATCGAGCGGTCGGCCGCCGTCAAGTGTCCGACGGTGCTGACGCAGGTGGCCGGCACGAAAAAGGTGCAGCAGGTGCTGGCGACGCCGACGACGCCGACGGCCGGCGCGGACCCGGACCCGGACCCCGCCTCCAAAACAAGCTCCCCCCTCGGCCGCTTCGTCGCCGACGGCAGCGAGGCCGCCCGCCAGATCCGCCGCACCTTTGCCAACATCTACCCGCTGGACACGGCCACGGCCGCCGGGCGGCAGGCCCGGGCCTGGGCCCAGGACGCCGCCGTGTGCCGCCGCTTCGTGCTCAAGCCCCAGCGCGAGGGCGGCGGCCACAACTACTACAAGGACAAGATCGCCGCCCACCTGCAGACCGTCGACCCCGCCCACTGGGCCTCGTACATTCTCATGGAGCTCATCACGCCGCCCCCCGTCGCCAACCTCATCCTGCGCAACGGCCGCGTCGAGCACGGCGGCGTCATCTGCGAGCTGGGCATCTACGGCACCTGCATCTGGGCCGCCGGCAGCAGCAGCAGCAGCGGCGGCGGCGGCGCCGCCAACAAGTGCCCCATCGTCCGCAACGAGGCCGCCGGCTACTTGCTGCGCACAAAGGGCGACCAGAGCGAGGAGGGCGGCGTCGCCGCCGGCTTCGGCAGCATGGACTCGTGCAACCTCGTGTGAGCGTCGGGCAGCAGAGGTGGTGGGAGGCAGGAGCCGAGAGCCGAGAGTCGAGAGTCGAGAGTCGAGAACCAGAATCCTGTATTGCCTAATCCGTAGAGAAAAATACACAGCCAAACAAGTCTTGGTAGAGTGGCGAGCCTGACACCAAAAGAGGAAGGAGTGGGAACAACTATCAAGACAGACGACAAACGGGCACAATGCAAACAGACCAATCCTCCCTGCGCTGCGTTCCCAAGAGTTCCCCAGACATATTCACCAAGAAAA
This sequence comes from Harringtonia aguacate, assembly GCA_014183095.1. NCBI lineage: Eukaryota > Fungi > Ascomycota > Sordariomycetes > Ophiostomatales > Ophiostomataceae > Harringtonia > Harringtonia aguacate. The sequence goes on from JACCPH010000012.1 coordinate 630,889, forward strand.
CGCCGTCAGCTGGTCTGGCCCGTCTACTCCGACGGCTCCCCGGTGGGCGCCGGAGTCGGGCGCTTCAGAACCTCAATGCTGCCTGCACACGAGTAGACGTCAGTAAAAGTCAGGACAGAGGGAGAATGCCGGCAACATACGCTGCACAATGTTCAGAGCGCTCCGCGTCTTGCCCTCGCCGTCCTGGAACGTGTTCATGGTCGCGTCGCCCTCGACAAAGACGAGCGTTCTGGTCGGTCAGCAGAGAATACGCTGGCAACGGACGAAGATCCTCCAACCCCCAAAACCTCCCCCCCCCCCCCCAACTCACCCCTTGGGCAGGTTCTGCAGCAGGTCGCGCTGCGGGCCCTCGGGCAGGAAGCTCGCCACCCGGAACCAGCTCGTCTGCCGGTTGTCGCGCGGCCCGCTGCTGCTGGCCACCACGTACTTGAGCACCTCGCGGCCCGTGCTCGTCGCCTGCAGCTCCGGCGTGTCGCCCAGGTGGCCCACAATCGTGATCCGAGCCACGCGGCGCGCCGGCGTTGTGCTGAACGCGCGGGCGGTGCGGGCGGCGGCCATGAGGCCGGTGCGGCGCATAAACAGGGACATGGCGGTGATTCGGGTGGGATGGTCGCTCGGTTTTATTTTGGGAGTGATCTTGGGATACGGATGTAGGATGCGGATGCAGAATACAGATGCCAAAGTGGGATGTAATTTAAGGACAGCTACAGAGGGGGAAGGCGCGATCGCGACAAACGCGCCCGCAACGTCGTGTGGCGTATGTGGTCCGTGCGCGGTAGGGTGTGGCTGAACGGTTACGCACCATTTCTCCATTCACGAATCTCCCACCTCTTGTGTCCAAAAACCTGTTCAAAACCCTATCCAAAACCAAAGTCAAGTCAATCGAGCAAGTCGGTGGAATGGAAGCGCGGCCCTCCAAACTTTATTTGACAGATGACTCTTGTCACCATGGATACCTGAATAGTTCCGGCTTTTTGAGCAACCCTGGGACCCGGCAGTCACTTACTCAGACCACAGCTTGCGATGGGTGAAGGGCTGAACGAGGAGAGGCGGGGGGGGATGAGGGACGGAGATGGAGCATTGCAAGATCCGATACTGGCCCAAGCTGGACCCTTCGAGCTAGATATGGCGTTGTTTGAGCTCTCTTTGCTCCATCCATCCCTCGGCTCTTGAAGCTATTGAGCTTCTATTCAGACCCAAAAGCGGCAAAGCGGCGTCCCGAATAGGAAACTGCTCCTCGCTAGCAACCTCCAGGGACCTGGCCCATTCAGGCAACGAGCACGACAAATCAGAAGAAATCAAGGCCCAGATGGGATCCTCTTCCGTCCTGACTGCCTGTTTTGAAGCCCATCCCTGCAAAAAACTCTTTTTTCATCTGCTTTTGGACGCCATTGTCGACAAGAAGCTGCCTCGTCACGTCGTCTCATTACAGCTGTATCGACAGCCCATCTGCTCGTCACTTGACGGGACAGAGAAGTCGATCAGTCTGATCCTGTTTCTTTTCCAGCCGCTGCTTCATTTATTGACGGAGCCTGTCTTGTCTGTTGTATCACGTCTCGTGCCTCGCCGTTTCTTATTCATGACGGCTGTTCTCTGTGGAGGCCTGGCTGCCTCCGGCTGGCAGCAAATAGAGCCCCTTTAGCTTCAGACGGCGGCTCTGTCACAATTCAGCCATTGAGGCGTCGTTCGACCGGATTCCAGACCTCTGCCCTGTCATCTTGCCTCCACTGAATAGCAAGCTCCAGAAAGCATGCACAAGATATCTCTGCACCGTCTCCTTCTCCTTCTCTGCACTTTTCGTCTGCTTGGAATCGTCGTCTCTCTCTCCTTCCTCTTTGTGTATTGGTCTCCCCAAGTATCTCAAGCACACAGAATCTCACCCGGCTGCCATGGAGACATATCATTACAACGCTTTCAACTGGCTGATGCCGGGCCTGCCCGACCCCGTTCCGGCCAGCACAGCGCTCATGCTCAATCTCGTGTTTCGACTTTTGCTGTGCCCGCTGGCGCTGCTGGTGTTGTGGGTGCCGATGACGCTTCTCTGGAAGAACGGCGAGCTGCCCGCCTACGTCCTGGTAGCCAGCAACTGGCTCACCGTCATATTCACATTTTTCAATGCGGTCATCTGGCCCAGCCAGGCCTTTGCACGCTGGTGGGACGGCCAGGGCTGGTGCGATGTGCAGGCGTACCTGCAGTTCTCGTTGGCAACCGTCTACAGCACCAGCATCTGCGCCGTGATGCGGCGGCTGTCGAAGCAGGTGGGCCTGACGCGGGTGGCCGGTCCGTCTGCGCAGGAGAAGCGGCGCCGGCTGCTGGTCCAGGCACTGCTCATCTTCCCCGTGCCGCTGCTGCAGATCGTCCTCACCGTCTTCGTCCAGGGCCAGCGCTACTCCATCATGCCCGTCAACGGCTGCGGCCGCATGTACTACGGCTCGGTCATCTACCTGGTCTTCTTTGTGCTGCCCTCTCCGCTTTTCACGGTTGCTGCCTGCTTTCATGCATGTGAGTTTGGGGGGGGCCTCTGTCTAAATGCAGCATTATAAAGAGCGTCTGAACTGACCCTGCAGTCCAAACATACCGCAAGTTCCGAGAGGTCGAGGCATCGACGCGCGTGGCTCTCCGCGAGGGCAGCAACAGCGTGGCCCACGCACGCAGCCAACGGGCCCGTCGCAAGCTATACTGGATGGTGCTGTGCATCCTGGTGCCGTACGCGCCCCTTGAGATTTGCTTCCTTGCATACAACATCTTGATGGGCTGGCCGTGGAAGACGCCATTTGATTTTCATAGCGTGCACTTTGCCGCTGCCGTGGTGCCCTGGGACTCGGTGACGTTCAAGCGCTACAGCGACACCGGCTTTGTCGAGATGAACACGGCCTGGATCTCCGTCGTCACTGCCTTTGTCATCTTTGCCTTTTTCGGCACCTCCAAGGACGGCATCAACATCTACCGCACCTATCTCGTGCGCCTCGGCCTCGCGCGCTTCTTTCCGCGCCTCCGTGAGCCGTACGATCCGGACCGTCGCAGCCCAGGCGCCAGCGCGCTGTCCAGCGCGAGGACACAGCTGTCGACACAGAACACATCCATATGGTGGGTTGTCTCTCTCGTCGTGGCTTCATGCGGCGTTTCTCCCCTCCTCCTCACTTCCTCCCAACTCACCGCAAAACCGGCAGGTCTCGCAAGGGCTCGATCATTCCCATGTACCAGAGCCATTCGCAGCCGAGCGAGAGGAGAAGCTATTCAGACCTCCATACGGCAGAGCCCCCCGTGACAGAGCCGTCCATGTACCAGCGCGCCCTCCGTCGCTTCCACGGGGCGAGACACCATGTAGCAGCAGCGCCCGTCGAGGAGCTAGAGCTAGAACGGCACGCAGCTCCGGTGGCCGGCCACTCTGCGTCATCGCCTCGGCCAGCTGCCGCCGTGCTCTTTCGGCCGGGCTTCAACTGGACCACACCGCCCAAGCTGCCGTCTCTGCCTGTGCCCTCTTTCCTCAAGGGGTCTCCGCGACACGTCGAGCTGGCGGCAGCCACAGCAGTACCGGAAACGCTGGGCAGCAGCGTTCACGTGCAGCAACATCACGGCAACACCCCCCCAGCCTCTTACGACTCTCACCTCGGCTCCCTGCCACCGTTTCCAACGAGCACGACAGGTGGATATTCAGCAGCGAGCATTGGGGCCGCTACGACGACGGCAACCATGGGTACGGCTATGGCGGTGAAGACGCAGGTCTGGTCAGAAGGACAGCAGTCGTCACACACGGCCAAGACAGCAGGTGAAGCTGCGGGCCATAGACATGGACAGGGCGGCGTGCGCGTGGGTCGGAGCATCACCAGCCACGTCCAATGAGGCATCTGGCCGGGGTGCGATAAGGCGCACTGGGAAGAGGTTTATTCTGCCTTTCCTCCAGCCATATCTCGCGCAATATATGTCGTATTGCTCATTCGGCAAACGTGGGGGGGTAGTGGCGAGGATATTTGTATCTTTGAAATATTACGAGCTCGCACATTGCAATCGCCAGGCGTGTTTCACCTCGTAGTAATTCTACTTTTGATCGACACCAGATGAGCTGCCCGCCTTGTTGCAACACCGATTAGCAGACTGGACGTGTTTCCCAAATTTGAATTGATGCGTGCGCCTGCTGATGCTACTGATGCTATTCTAGTCCGCCTGCCGCTGCGGCCGAGGCCGCCAGAATCGAAATCGAGCAGGGGCCCTGAAATGACGAATGGGAGAAATTCCCCGCCAGCCCCATCCAATTCAATTTACGGTTTTGGAGACGCAATGTGAGCTGGTGTCGACGGACGTCGTCCAGACTTTCTCCCATCCAGGTCGCGCCACGTTTGCCCCTGGACCCGTTCGTCATGATGAGAATACGAGAGAGCATGCGGGATCTGGTCCAGCCACTGGAGATTTGCGCCCTCTTGCCGGCCCTTCTATCGAGGCATCCGGTTACCTTTTGAGGGTCTGTATCGTACTCACATATCCACCTGGGACGTTGGATTTTTTTATGGGTTCGTGATCAGACAAGGTCCATAGGGCAGAGCAGACCGCTACATTGGCCCTTGTCTCCCCCCCCCAGCTGTCATTGTCATCATTTTGTATCATACCATGACCCCATATGCAACGCATAATACTCGTACAAGCAATTACACGAAAAGCTGGAGCTTGCGCCCTCGCTAACGCTCTCGCTACGTTATCGCTTACACACATAGCATACTCGTATTTGTACGAGTATTACTCGCACACCTTCTCTCGTGACTCTCTGCGCTTCCCCCCGACCCGGGCGCTCTCCTGACCCCCGACTTTTTCCGCCCGGATGCCAAATAACAAATCCTGGCACACTGCATTTGTACTCGCAAATCCTACTCTGCAGCACGGCAGGGCTCAGGTACGAAACCATGCCAATTGGATGACGCGGGCAGAACGGTGACCGTCCTGGTTAGCGGCCACGAAGGATGGCCCTCTTTTGGGCTCTTGAGTTTGTTTGGTACCCCAATGTCGCCTAATTGCAAAAGCAGGTTTCATCTTTTCGTCTCATTTTATAATGGTCAGCCGAGCCGGATGCTCCCCTGTCCTCCCCCCCCTCCCCCCCCGTATTTTGACTCTTGTACACATATATCACATCTTTACATATTCGTAGTAGCGGCACATCGCGAAACGGAGCAAATGGATCGTCCATGGCCCGCAAGCGAAAAAAAAAAAAAAAAAAAAAAAAAAAGGAAAAAAAAAAAACATACGACGCTGAACCACAGGAGGGAAAGAGTAGGATCCCCTGTCGGGTCGGGGCTGCCGGCACTTGGTTGCACGGCCCCTAGCAAGGTAGGAGGAAGTGGTCCGGCTCTTTTTCTCACCTTGCAGGAGGATCACTCCCCCCCTCGGTCTCTCTTTTTTGGGGGCACCCCAGTCAATAACGAAAGAAGGAGCTTGGACCACGGTGGAGCTTCGGCGCTGACAAGGCACTTGCCGGCACTGAAAGGATTTTATTTTTTCTCTTTTTTGGCACGACTCATTTGTGACGGCCAGTGGTGTATAGCCGATCTCGATGGGTGTCAGGTACGGCAGAACGGAAGAGGAAGATGGGTCACTTTTGTCGGGCAGGAGAAGAGGGTCCCTGCTGCCGTTTCAAGTACCCAGTGCGAGACATCCTCTCCATCGTGGCTTCCGTCTTTCACAGCTAGGACGTAGGCAGCTAAGGGAGTGTTCATCCGGCTATCACGAGAACACCCAAGTCATTGTGCTTGGAAGTCGAGCCTGGTCAGGGTAAGGTAAGCAATGGCACAGAGCCATCGGCAAGAAGCAGAGTGTGCAGAGGGAGAAGCCAAGGTGATCATAATGCTGGAGGTATGGTGAAGTCTACGGCCAGAATGAATTTCGAGAGCTGCCATAGCTCGTTCCCATTATTGCTTCTTCATTCTTCACCAGTAATCATTGAGTGTTTGTGTCAGTAGTCTTCCTATTCTGTGTCTGTAATCTTTCTATTCTATGTCTGTAATCTTTCTATTCTGTGTCTGCGATCTTTCCACGAGAATGGACAAGATGAACAACATCAGATATTTGATTATTCCGTTCGATTTCAGCACTAAAAGTTCTCTTTCTTTTCATTCCCGTGCAGAGGAAAGATCAAAGCAAACCCGTATTCTAAATCAGTCCCGGCACCTTCTCGGTGAAAGGCCTCAGCGATGTTATTGTCCTGGCATAGGTATGGTTTAGATGCTGACACGCTCTTTCCTTGCCGTTACTGGCAGTCTGTCCTATTTTGTATGTCTTACAATTTGCCGTAAAAGAGACCGCAAAACGTCATTGCTCCTTCCCTTTTGGTTTGAATTGATGCAACAAGTCAGGGAAGGTTCAACCAAGGACTGGAGGCAATCAGTAGAAAACCTCGTCCCCCTGGTCTTCGAACCTGTTTTCTTTCGTCTTTCTTCTCCATCACCAGCAACAACAACAACAGTAGCAGCAGAAGCAGCAGCAACAGCAGCAACAACAACAATAACAACAGCACCATGGCCGGCACCAACTTCGTCATCGTCCTCCCAACCACCACCACCACCACCATCACCGCCACCACCACCGTTTGCCCTCCCGTCGCCACCGCCACCGCCGCCGCCTTCAGCTCCCTCCTGGGTGGCCTAACAGCCGCCTGGGAGGGGTCTGACCCCAGCAGCCACTGGTTACAACAAATAATCTGGGCCTTTGCGATGCTCCTGGTCCTCGGGCTGCTGGTGGTCGGGCTGCTGAAGGTGGTGGCCGAGCTGCTGAGGATGGGAGCGGTCATTTATTTATCGGTGAAAGCAGGGCTGGCGTACTTTTGCCAGAAGTCGCCCCCTCCCGCTGAACGGCGGGAGGGGGGAGATCAATAGGTGAGCCTTTTTTTCCTTTTTTGCACCATCTGCACCATCTGCACCCTTCCCTCTTCACCTCTGCTGGGCTACTTGTGTAAATAGGTAGACTAGTTTGATAGGCAGACTAGTTTATGTAGGCGAATATATTCTGTTTCCCCCTGTTGTTTGTAGGCGGGTTCCTGTTACCACGGCTCTCTGTCGTTGTCCAACGGGAATGCATGCTGATTTTGTGTGCCGGCGGCCTTGCAGCCATTGGTGTCGCATGCTGCGTTGAACTCTTGGTAGCCCACCAGATTCTCACGTAGGTATTGCCAATGCAGTTTGCAGCTTTTGTCCTGACACCATATCTGCCCATATCCCTCTGTGTCTTCGGTAATGTTGTAGGACTCTGGATCCATGGCTTGGAACCAACCGTAGGAATGGCCCCGACGGCCGTCTTTGCGCCGCCTTTCAATTAAATGGCCAGGCAAGCGCTTCCCTCGCAGCAATGCTGGCCCCCAGTTGGGTGCTGGGCTGATAAACGCCCCCGTTATAACGATAGTGCGGTGGTACATGAATTTCAAGCAGCGGGTTCCGTGTTTATTGTTGCAAGTGGCCAGCTGGACGCGAATAAATTCCATGTCGTGTAGGCGATTATACAGCTTTCGCGTGACCTGGTGCTTCATGCAACTAGGCAGGCGAGCCTGCTCCTTGCTGGGCGCTGTCTCGATACCCGGATAGGCCAGACAGCTGCACCGGGACGGGTCGACACAGCGCAGCTCCTGGAGAATGCCCGGGTGGTCTTCTGGGGCAATGTAACGTGCTGGCTCCTGGCCCTGGTGCAGTTTCTGGACGCAGCGGCGGAATGTCTGTGCGTCCAGCTGGTCCTTTCCGTACGCCTCGAGGTCGACATGGGCCGTGTACGTCCAGGTGGCCACAAGGAACGTTGTGTTGTAGGCCGCCGTCCTCCGGAGCACAAACGACGGGAACACACCATCGGACTCGTCGTAGTCCCAGTGGTGCTCTGGGATGTGGCTCGGGTGTTTGCAGACCACTCGCGTGCTCTCTCGTGCTCCTTCCTCTCCCCTGGCCTCTGCCTCTCGATCTGCCTGCTTGTAGCTCTTCAAGGCGGCATAGTTTATCGTTTCGTGGGCACACAGCCGCAGGTGGCCCTCATACGCAATGCACATGCGTTTATCTGCGGTCTGGCGACGCTGCTGGCCAGAGAACAAGGTCTGCGGATGGTCGACGCGGCATACGGAGCAGTGCATATACTGGCGCCGGAGCGGGTGTCTGTCGTCCATGCAGCAGCCGTTGCGGTAGGCGTCTCTGCGCAGGCCGTCAACCATGTCTCGCCAGATGCGGCTATTGTGGCTGGCTGGCAGGGCTTGCGCGGGCCATGGCGCCCACTGCGCAAATAGACCAGAGCGGTCGTAGTGCGTCCAAAAGGCCGAGTGTGCAAACAGGCGGAGAAAGGTCCGGCTGGTGCGCCGCAGAAAGAACAGGCCGAGCCCGTCGAGGTGCTTCATGATCTCGACCAAGAGGTGGTCAGGCAGTCTGCAGAGCGGATTGCTGCTGGCGTTGCGCTGCCGGGCCACGGCGAGCCTGTCGAGAGGACGGGGCTGCTCAGCGGCCAGAGCAGCGTCCGAGCCACACTCGGCCGGGCACAAAGCCGACAGACGGCCTTCTGTTTCGCGGTCGCTGCCGATGTCGTCTGCGTCCCCATCTTCGCTGCTCGGGGGTGTGTAAATAGGGCTGCTCTGGCTGCTCTGGCTGCTCTGGCTGCTCTGGCTGCTTTTGTGGCCGTTGCTGTTGCATTTGCTGTTATCCTCCAGTTTCGCTTCCGGGATTCCGAAAATGATTCCGAGTACTATAGGAAGAAGGATAGGAAGAAAGATTAAAAATGCCAAAAAATGCTCAGCCGCTGTCATTGTGCCTGGATGCCGAACGGGGCAATGGATGAAAAGATCGCGAGAAACAAAAAGGCGCACACTCAGGCAGAATGAACAGTCCACGACGAAAAAACTTACCTTGTGTCATGACACTATGCAACGACGCCTCCCTGTCTGAGGGCGAGTTGCTCTGGCTGCTCTGGCCATTCTGGCTGCTTTGGCCACTTTGGCTGCTCTGGCTGCTCTGGCTGCTTTGGCCACTCTGTCCACTCTGGCTGTTTTTGTGGCTGTTGCTGTTGTCATTGCTGCTATACTTCGGTATTGATTCCATAAACCCTGCAATGGCTCCGAGTATGATAGGAAGAAGGATAAAAAGAATAATGCCTAGAATAATAAAATCAACTCCAGCCGCTGTCATTGTGCCTGGATGCCAAACGGAGCAATGAAACAAAGGGCCGCAAGAGATGAAAAGATCGCGAGAAACGAAAGGGCGCACGCTCAGGTAGAATGGACAGTCCACGACGGAAAAAATTTGCCTTGTGCCATGACACCATGCAACAACGCCTCCCTGTCTGAGGGCGAGTTGCCCTAACGAGGAGTCATGACGCAGTGACCGAGATGGTGGCGTCTCCAAGGCTCTTGTACGTCACGTGGAGCAGTGCCAGGTTGGACGAGATTAGTCAGGTGAAATGTGAATCTTCGCTCGCGGCTCTCGATTTCCCTCTTGGGAAACTGCAGAAGAAAGATCGCGACGTCGTAAACAGCAGGCCACAATGTCGGCCATGCACACGCAGTGCCCCGGAATGTATCGCCAGCATCGCCGATGACCTCCCGTACGCGTACTCGTAAGGCCCACCTGTCAGCACAGCTGCTTTTGCAAGTGCAGCTCTCCAGCACATGCTGGGGAGAGACTCCGAGGATCAAATGGTAATAAGATGCAAATACACAATACGAGAAACCACCTTTTTTTTTTCCGTGTGGACATTGTCCCTCTGCAACGCTGGACGGCATGTCTAGATACCTGTGCCTCGCCGGCACTAACAAACTGGAACGAATTTTGCCCAGTAAGACGCTTCCTTCCCACCTGCGATGGCCAGGGGCGCATAGCCGATCTCGATGGACGCCTGGCACGGCAGAAAGGAAGACAGGACGTGTCACGTTTGTGGAGAAGAGATCCTGTGACTGTTGGGAAAGCACGAGTAAGATGCCCTGTATGGGCAATGTACGAGCAATGTACGAGCAATGTACGAGCAATGTACGAGCAATGCTCGTGCATAGGCGCTGGCTGCACGCTGCAAAGGGACACCGCCTGCACTCTTCCCCGGCGTACTTTCTGGGTGTGTGTTTGAGTGTCTCCTCCTCCGTGCATAGCATAGGGCAGTGGCCGCATCCTCTGCGACCCTGCCGAGAGGCACCACTCGTGCGCGCGCGCCATGTGTGGGCCATACGGGCAAGGGGGGGGG